>WPDH01000066.1:244459-365395 GCA_019137255.1 Corinectria fuckeliana | reverse complement strand
TATTTATACTTAAGAATATAATATTAAAAAAAAGAAAAGAAAAAATTAAGTTATAATAAGAGGTTTTTTTAAGCTATAACTAAATATATAACCTAAGGTTATATAATTTTAATCTTAAGATCTTAGTAAATATATATAATAAGATTATATAAGAGTATATTATATTAAGTAACTCTAGTGAAAAAAAACTTAAAAATATTTAGGGATTAATTAATATGTATAAAACAGGGTTATATAAGGGCATATAGGGTCATATAAGCATACAGTATAGAGTGACTCTAGCGAAATTTCCAAAAAAAGTTAATATGAGACACCAGGCCCTATAGCCTTCCGTACTGGGCCGGGGCGGGGCTTAGTCCAGCGACGACAACAAGGCAATTCAGCTCCAGCAATCCTTGATTGACAGACGGCCTCTATATTGCGACTCTCCTGTAGACGAATGGACATTTGCAGATGGAGACTTAAAAATGGAGCCCTAAATGGACCGACCCCCTTACTCATTATGGAGGCTTGACGAGGCCTCGACAACTTCAGATCCACAGAGCCTGATGCCGTCTTCGAGTCGGTCAGTACGTACGGAGGCCAACGGAAACAATCTCATCTGGGAGTCCGCTGTCCGCCGGGTTCCTACATTGGCAAACTCCACTCAAGATATGTTTGGACGTGCCCTTGCGGAAATGGCCGGCCGAGGCTGATGGACCCCATCTCCGCGACATCGCTGGCAATAACAACAATCATCTGAAGTAATAAACCAGGAACGCGAAAGGAAAGCCTTGGCCCAGGAGCTGACAGCACATTAACATCAGCAAAGAATCCGCCCGAGGCTAATACCCTGTCTACACCCGCGAATCAAGCTCCGACGAGTTCCGCCTTACCTGCCTCGGTCTTCGTGTTGAAGATCCCGACAATGTGCTGGTGTCTGGGCTGGTGTGTTTAAACTGAAGTGAGCCAACCACTAATAAAACAATAGCTTCTTTGCTCGCGTTGCATTCAAACATACAAGCTCGGTCATAATTTCGAGACGCCCAGTCCGTGTTACGATATCGACCATGGTCGACACAGCTGTAAGCAAGTTGTATTCTCAACTTCTCGCTGAAAACTCGATATCATTGTAACAAGTTCACCACGAATTCTTTTTCGGCCCGCTATCCATCAAATTGAAGTTGCCTCCTATTATTTTGGGTGCATAAGGAATATCGAAATGCTCCACATGGCTGTCGTTGGCCTTGGACTGGCCGTCGAGAATCACTCGGCGCCAAACGAGAGCCATTTGCCCAACTACAAACTTTTTGGAGCAATATGATGATAGATTCAGGCATGGTGTTGCGGTTCAACCCGGAAAACGCCTTTCCTGGTTGGCCGCTTTACTCCTGTCTCTCTATCAACCAGGACTCGCTTGACTATAGATGACAAGCCAACTCTATCTCCTGCTGCACTAATAGAGAGACTATGTTGATAAAAATACTTGCTGTTCTTTAGCCCCAATTGGATCTGACGAGGCATAGTCAATGTCGCCCGTTCGGACCAGCCGCATGAGCTGCGTCAACACTCGCAGGAAGGCAATCGGCCACGCGATTGATAGGTCTCACCGAACACACAGATTCCCCCGGCACCCCCACCTCTCGTTGGTCATATCAAGCCATTAGCTGATCCTCTCCGGTAGATCAGTCTTGTGACTTCAAAGCAGCCACTTGGTCTTCGATGTTATGGGGGAAGATTGATAGACCGCACAAGACACATGAACACGTCTTCAACGACTTGGATCTCCGAGGGAATGAAGGCTGCCAAACTAGTGAAGCGGCAATTGGCTGGCGTAGAGGTTCGTCGTATCTTTTAGTCTTCCTTCCAAACTATCCTCAAAGGTCTTCTTGCAGCTTGACGCCCAACTGACATTTCACATTCTCACGTGTCTTCCTAGTTCTCGGATTGTCAAGTTGTTAATACTTTGAATGTACACATTCTACATTATAGCTCTGGACATTTGTAACGTTCTGATATTCAGGGGCTATTCCCCAAGCCCCACTCGACAACTTGGCCCTACGATGTAAGTAAAGGGTATTTTTCCACAGCGTCGCCGTATATGACACCTGCTTTGGAATGTTCTGACGCCTTTGGCGAGCTCTTGAGTTGGATTCTCCGTCGCTAGAAATCCAGCTTCGGGTTCCCTACCCTCTCGCTCTGTCCTTCAACCCTCGCCTTCCCAGATAAGCTTATCAATTTAATTCCACTATATCGTAGTAATGTTATCAGTATGACCGCTACACTAAAAGGCAAGGCACCTTGCACTTAGGCAGGTCATATCTGTCATAATAGGTGGTCACCCACCAACAAATGTTTACAGTGTGCCGGCCATATTGCGGGGTTTTCTGGACCACAGCCAAAGTTGGCAGAAGGTGAAAATGTCGCAATCTCTTCATCGCCACGCTGACTTGGCGACCTTGGCTGCGACCAGTCTTTCGATTTGAGTGGCCGGGTGGAAAGGGTCCCACCACAGCTGTACTTGGTCAGCGTTGACTATGTTCGAGGACCCGTAGCTAACTAAAGACTCACACAAGACACTCCGTCCTTTGCTTTGCACGTGGCGTCTGCAGCACCGAGAGACCCGGGGTCGCCAACTGCCTCCCAAAATATATGTGTAGTATCGATGATTGAGATGTCCGCGTCAGGGTTGTGTTGCTTGAATAGTATCAAATGGTACTGCATAAGGTTGTTGAACCTTTCGAAAGTGTAGATGAAGGTCTGGCACCTTGTCGAGTTCGTCTCATGGATGAACTTGGGGCTGAGGTTGAGTGCTAGAGAAGTTGTCAGTGCTTGTAGATTGAGGATCTTCGGCCGGCTTCTTACGGGCTGCGCTGAGTAGCCTAAACTGTCGTAGTCCAATGTCGTATAGCACCTGCACCTGCTCGAAATACCCTACCATCAAAGTATCTAAGGTCTTGGATATGTCATTACGCCGTAAGAGGCGTATCATGTCATTGACCCCAATCCATATTCCCACGAGAGCATTCTCCGACGTCCACCTGGCGTGTGCAGGCCTGTGACCAATACTCGAGTTAAAGTGCCTAACTTGGTCTACGAGGGTTGGATAGCGGGCGAGTTGTGGTTTGACGGCCTTCTTGGTAACAGTTGATCCCGAACTCGCAAAGTTGTAAGACAGGGTCAACGTGGTGTTGAATTCGGTCACCATGAAGCCCACCCAATTCCGACCCCCGGCAGACGTCTTTCCGGGGAGCGCTGGGTTTCCTAGCGGGTTGCTTGCTGACGGATTGAACTCCCTGGCCCCGATGCCAGTCAGGTGGGGCTTGAAGCCAGTCTTGGAGTAGGAGTCGCCGCTTCGGCGTGTCAGGACATTGCGTTCCCTCGGCATGGGAGTTCACGGGACGAACAAGGTAATCAGGAATCTCGTCTCCGACTCGTTTTGGGCCGGAAAACGAGAGAGATTGGGCGATGGTTTGGCTTCCAGCGCCGTGGTGGTGAACGGCATTGCGAGGACGGCCAGCGCCGCTGTGAGGGACTGAAATATCATGCTGGCGTTTGTGACGGCAGAGAAACACCGGTCATAGTTCACTGTGACCAAGCAACTCCTCGAGATCTTGGAGTTTTGATTGAGGTGGACAAGTCGGCTTCCATTGCTGCCAGTAATAAGTGTTGGCTGCGTCGCGCCTGCTTAAGTATGCAGCGCATTCCTGGAGCCATCTTCATTCTAAGGGTCAACCCCTCGGTTAAAGATATGCATCAGGGGTCTGTTTGAATGTACAACCGATTGGCTGGATGCCCCGTAGTGTAGTCTTCAATGTGGCAGAGACGCAAGGGAGAGGAATGGACCCCCGCGGTCTTGGAACAATTTCCACAATTGGCTATCGGTTGTCGATATTGATTCAAATAGTTCCCCAATCTGGGCACACACCATGTGCTGTTTCCTCCCTGAAGCTGGAAGAACAGCGACTATGGGACAAGACACGACCGTAGTGCCAGTCTCGTGATTCGCCATTGGGGATCGGGTTTGATCACGACGGTCATTCCAGCCTTGCAGTCTCGGACCTTTCCGTGATCTGGGACTTTGGCCCCTTTGTTGTAGGTATTGAGAAAACTAAGGGCTGAAATAAGCTTGTTTAGGAGGAATTGTTTCATTTTTTTTAAGCTTTGGTCGAGCCCTAAGACAAGCATCAATGTTACTCACTTGCTCCTTGACATCATTTGCGCGGTACTCATTGGGTTTAACGCAAAGTCAAGTAGGTATAAACAAGGCAGTAATGAAATCCTCATGTTATTAGCTAGCGAGGTCTTGATAATTCCCATCCTAAGATATATGCCGTTGCCCTCCTTGATCTTTCCCAATTGCTCTCTACCTCTAGTTCACAACCAGGTACCCTTTCAGTTGCTCGTCGCACCAGGCGAAGAAATCGGCGACATGCCCTGACTGCTGATCAATAGCGGCCTCGCACGCGGCAACCAAGTCTGGACGAAACTTTGCGACCCTACCGAACGGAACGACCTACGTATCCAGGCCCTCCAGTGTATCCGAGGTGATATCTGGGGAAAGGCCGGCGAACAACTCCGTGTATGCGCCTTGGACGGGCTTGTGGAGGAATAGGCCTAGGATGAAAGACCCTACCCAAGACACTTCCGTGGAGAATGTTCTCTGAAGTTCGGTCTTGATGTTGCTGGGATCGAGATGCTGGTTTTAAGTAAGCTCAATATGTTTGCTTCTGTTGCAACATCCGTCTTCGGCCGCTGTTGGACACTTGAAGGGCAGAAACTCACAACAACTGAGAACACCGTACTCCTTCAGGATTCTATTGAACTTCCCACCGAGAAAGTACTCTCCTGCCTTGCTGACGCAGTATCGCGTGGAAGGGGAGTGCTCGAGAAATTTCCCACCCCTTAGCTCTTCCACGTTTACGCCTCCTTTGGGAGTCATTACTGCTCCCGAACTACCCACCCATACAACCCTCGTCTCTTCTGGGCGGACATGAGACAGAGCGGCGAGAAGCACGGTCCCGTTTTTGGAGTAGAGGAGAGCAGCAAGCTGGAGCCCAAATGCCAGATGTTGGCCCCGTGACAAGATACACCTACAGGTCGGACATGTTAGAGATTTCCTCGAGAAGCAAGGGTACATTTGTGGTGTATAAGCTCCTACCTTGCCTGTGAGATCAGCGAGGTCTTTCTCTGTGAAAGAAGGCCGAGGCGAGAAAACTTGGCTGAAAGAGACGCCATGTTTGTTGGTTGAATGCTTATTGAAGAACGGATGAGAATTGATCGTTGATCTGCCATGCTCCCTTCACCTGCTAATCGTTGTCTCTTATACGTCTTCTCTCTCCTTGGTAGATGAAGCTTGCGTAATGCTTAGAAGGGGTGCGGTCCATGACTTTAACTACGCATTTCATCTCAGCTATAATCCAGCTAAATTTGTTATGTGAAGAAACCATCTAAGTCTGCATGGTCATCTGTGCTAGCCTAGCTTCGGCTCACTTTCCGGGGTTTAGTCGGGGTTAATGCACTGCCAACACTCACAAGCCACTATCCCCAGAGGATCTAATTTCGAGGGCTAATACAATAAGAGAGTGCACTTCTAAGCTATGGATGACATGGTACAAACAGTGAGGGCTCCTGGGCTGCCGTTCAGCATCCATGCCAGTATCGAAGTACCGTATCAGCTACGTCATGAGCCTCGGCAGCTGGGTTCCGGATGGTCGGTGCCTGATGAGTTTATCACATGCTTGAATGCATGGGCTTTGTCTAAGGCGTCTGGAACCATGCCTGTTCACCTACTCTCATTTACATGGCTCGATCTAATCGCGCATCGCAATAGCAGCCCTAAAGCTGATGCATTGCCTGCTAGATTAGAAGGGGCAATCTTACGTCGCCTAGTTCTGGCTCTGAATTCGCTTAAACTTCCCTTTTTAGCAGAACCTGAAACCCCGTCGTGACTTGCTTACTCTGTAGGCCTAGATGTCGAGATGACTGGAAGTGGGTAGTTGTAGAGGGGCGAGGGCAACGGATCACGCCTTATCGACGGATGTAGGCACAGTCTCATGTCGTACACACACAACAGGAGTGTAATACGTTGAACTAATAAGAGTTTGGAATAAATTAAACCCTAGCAAAGACTGAGCCGCCAGACAAAGGCTGAGTTGCTCAGCATCGACTTACATGGCTGCTTAGAGAGAAGAGGGAGAAACGAGAGAGACGGGCTCAAGTCATGGCATCATTCACACCAGTCGGAGGCCCGGGACTCGGAGGCAATCACTATCTGATCAGGGTATACTACGATAATACTCGTTATCTAAACAGTCTGAGCAGGCCGCTTGTGTGATAGGTCCAAGCGGCGAGAACTAACGAGAGCCCAGTCCCGATGTAGTAGTTTATGGCTGGCTACATGCCATAATTATCATTCAAACCGAACACATCATTATAAACGTGTTCGACTCCGCCCCTGGTCCGAGAGCGTTGCACGGAAATCGGGCGGCTCGGCAGGAAGCTTTTGCAGTGTGTCGCGACTTCCGGGTACTCTTTTTGGCCTAGCTGCAATTGCGTGCTTGAATTTCGTGATGAGAGGATGGTAATATGGGCAGACGACGAGCACGCATTTTACTATTTTCCTCCTTCCACCTCTTTTCACGTCGAGTTCGAGCCTGTAGGGGTCTTCGTTGAACCTGAGCGGTGTATTCGTTGCCAATAGTGCTATGCTAGGGGTACAGAAGCCGCCTCCTCCCTACTGCTATACTCAACAGGTCTCAACCAGGCGGCGCTATCATCCAGCTGGGCCACGATCAGCCCGACCGACAGTGCACGGAAACGCACGCCAATACACAACAGACAACGGAGCGATCAATCTCCATACAAATCCCGCAAGCGCGCTAATCCAGCAAAGTCATGTCTCGTCAAACGACCTTGGAAGTCCAAGATCCAGCATCGACTCCTCCTACTCCTTGAGCAGCCGGCCGTATACTGAATAGTATTGACAGCCAGGCACATGACTCTTTCTTCCCGTCTTCTCTTCAAAGATGTGGCACCCTTTCTTGGCTACGTTGGGCGGAGTGTACACTGCAAAGTTGCGGGTTAGTTGCGCGACAAGTGTCGGTGACTAGGGGGGTTCCGTACAGTGTAGGGACACGGCGAAGTCGCTGCCCTTATTGGACACTCGGTGCAGTCCAAGCTCGTCAGCCATATAGGCGACAGCATTTTCTTTATACGTCTTCTCGGATATCACTTCCATTGGTCCCTCGCCCTCCTTCTGAGGGAAGGCGAAGCGAGTCTCGGTCAGGTTTCCTCGCAGGATCTTCATCAGGCAGTGAGCGTTGCCGTGGTCGTGGATAGGGCTACCTTTCCCGGGAGTCCAGACAAGGACAAGCTATGCACACACGCTGTTAGCCCGAGCCTGACCACGTCAAGTCAAGTCGACCCGAGGAGACTCACCAAGTTACTCTTGCCGTTGCCTTCGTCAACTAGGTTCCGGGTGTAGCCTCGGCTATAATCACCGAAAGCATACTTGGTCCACCGGTTGTCGGAGCTATCATAGTCTTCCATGAGACGGCTGAGGAAGTCAACGTTGACATCGTCACACGTCAGACCAGACGACGGGCCAAGTGCCTCCTTCAAACCCATTACGAGTTCCTCGAACAGGTCTTGCTGGAACGCACCGATCTTGACGGAACCACCGAGGTGGAGGGAGCTGGAGATGATGCCAATGGCCATGATTGCGTGGTATGATACTTGATGGAACAGGTGTTGGATGCTATGCTGAATGGTTGTGCTGGATTGACAGAGGCTTGAGGTAGGAGAGGACAGCAAACCGACTTTGGGACAGCGAGCGGGGGTCGACGACGACGACTGGCGCGGCCATCCTATCAGTCCCTGCTGTCGGTCAGGATCGGAGACAACAAGCCGGCTGATAGTAACACCGACGTCGCTTTGTGGGTCGTCGATTGATACCGGCATCACTTGACGGGCTGAGTCGGCGAGCCACACGGTCCGGTGAGCCAGATTTGACGCTTCTGGTTGGACGATGGGAATGCTGGAACGCTAAGGTCGCTTGGGAACTGGATCTTTGGTCGTAATGGGTGGACTGTGGACAGCGGTATTTGTGGGCACGGCGCGGGCAGGTCGCTGCTGAGAAGCTCTTTTGTCTGGAGGGAGATTGTGAGCTGCGATGACGAGCATTCAGCAAGGTCGAAGAAACGAATCGGTTCTTGTTTTCCAGGAGGCTCTTTTTTTGCTGTGGATCTTCCGTTTGTAAATTTTTTGTATTGCCTCGATCGTTTTGAACGGAGGCACCGGCGCTTCAGGCTTGCCACTAGGCCGGGTACGTATCGGAGCCCACATGGGGCCATCCAGGGAATCGACTAAGCTGTACGTAACGACGCCCGAGTTTGCAGGTTCGTTACCAAGTTGCATTCTGCTGCGCTATATTATGAGAAAATTACTTCCTCCGGCAAGAAGAGACGGAGCATTTGCGATCCTACACATGAAGCTATGTTTTGCTGTGAAATGGCTTGGAATGCCGAGTGGCCACTTTGAGTCATAGACTAATAAAGAAGCGAAGGCTTGGTTTAACTAGATTAAAGTTGCTGGACGGTTCGTCAAGGTCATCTGTCGTCTGTCGGACTTGTCAGTTAGTCGTCTTGGACGTGTCTCCCTTCTACCTCACCACCTGATCCACCACTTCGCGTCACAACTCGCTTTTGTCACAAAGGCACGAGCGACTTGGGGGTTGCACATCATGTCTGACATGACTACTACCACTCCGTGCTCCAACGGCCAATCCGCCTGCGACGGCCCTCCCCGGCCTTGTGAATCAATGCTGCCCTGCAAGGAGAACGTCGGCTGGCGTCGGGTTGTGCGGAATTTCACCCCGTCGTAAGTCTGAGTGGCCGTCCAGGCATTATTACCATCCTTGTCTTGTGCGACATGGCCGGTGGGAGCATGGGACAGACCGGCTCCAATGAGGTGTCTTGACTCCAAGGTGTTGGTGTCGCCGACTAACAGCATATGCAGATGGTTCGCGGTCAACATGGGGACGGGGATCGTCTCCATTCTTCTCCATAACCTCCCCTACAATGCCGCGTGGCTGCAGTACATCTCGTATGCCTTCTTCGGCCTGAACGTGCTGCTGTTCGTCGTCTTCCTTGGGCTGTCCGTGGCCCGCTATGCGCTGTATCCCGAGATCTGGGGGGCCATGGTCTCCCACCCGGGACAGTCCTTGTTCTTGGGATGCTTCCCCATGGCTTTTGCAAGTAAGTCGGCGTCGGTACCTCTGTGGCAACGCCGAACGCTGATGAAAGAGCAGCAATCATCAACATGATGGTGTTCTGTTGCAAGCAGTGGGGTGATGGGTTCATCTACCTCGCGTGGGCGTTCTGGTGGGTTGACGTGTGGCTGTCAATCGCGACTTGCATCTCGATGCCCTTTATCGTCATGCACCGCCACCGACCGGGATTGGAAAACATCACCGCCGCGCTCCTCCTCCCCATCGTCCCCGCAGTCGTCGCGGCTGCGTCGGGGGGCGTCATCGCCGAGGTCCTCCCCAACCCAAGCCATGCCATGACCACCGTCATCACATCCTACGTCCTCTGGGGGATCGGCGAGGCCTTCTCCGCCTGCGTGCTGGCGCTGTACTTCCACCGGCTCACCATCCACTCCATCCCGCCCAAGGAGGTCATCGTCTCCGTGTTCCTGCCCATCGGGCCGCTGGGTCAGGGCGGGTTTGGCATCCAGCAGCTGGGAAAGGTGGCCATGACGCTTCTCCCCGAGACCAATGCGTTTGGGTCCCTGGGCAAGCGTGGCGGGGAGGTTCTCTACGTGCTGGGCGTGCTCCTGGCCATGATCATGTGGGGGTTCGCTCTGGTTTGGCTCTCGTTCGCCCTCATCAGCATTGCCACGACGGAGAACTTTCCGTTCAACATGGGCTGGTGGGGATTCACCTTTCCGTTGGGCGTGCTTGCGACGTGCACAAGCGCCCTGGCAAAGAACCTCGATAGCGATTTCTTCAAGGTGTCTTCGATGGTAAGTCCGCTTACTAGTTGGGTTCTACTTCAGTTGCTCCTCTCTCGGCAATGCTGACCACGTGGTAGATTCTCTCCCTTTCGGTTTTGCTGCTGTGGATCGTCGTTGCAACTAGAACAGTCAAGCTGGCCGTCACAGGCGAGATGTTCCATGCGCCTTGTTTGAAGGATTTGAGAGACAAGTCTCAAGCAGCAGGGTCTGATAGAAGGGTCTAGGTGACCCTCTCTTGCCGTTCCTCTTTTCCTCATGCCAACCCAGGATAGCATATGAAGGCATCTAGCTATCCAGGTAAGAAAAAGTAAGTATGAAAGCAATACAAGTTGATCAGGTATGTGGATAGGAGCATACCAGCCAGCAAACACTTCAGCAAGAGAAGAAGTAAAGATTTCCTGTAAAAATTAGACGGAGACTCAGACGTTACGAGGACCTCCAGCTCTACGCATGGTTCTAGGATTGAGATGTTTACAAGGCGCATCTGGTTAGATCGAATATGAACTGATCAAATCGCCGCCGCTCGATTGGCGATCAACAATGACGAACGAGAGCATGCTCCACCATAATTGTTAGTGGCGGGTCAAACGACTTTTTCCCCAGTAATTAGGCTAAGAAAGAAAGAAACGAACTGAATTGTGAACACCACCAGATCTAACGTCTCGTCTCGTCTCGTCAGAGTGCTGGGCCCAACAATCGCGTGCCCGAGATGGACTTGACAAACGATTCGTCGCCTCTTCGGCTCGACTCCCTTGTTGATGGTAAGTTTGTGGCTTCCCCCCTGCTTGAATGTCGCGCCTCTAATCTCGCATAGATTTGGTCGAAGTTTGGCACATCCACCGTACCCCGATTATCTTCGCCCTCCTCGCGGTTCTCACCGCGGCACGAATTTACCTCCATATAAATAGCGAGAAACCAGAGCTGGCTGTGCTGCCGAAGCTTTACGAGGAGTCCGGAAAGGTTGCAATTGAGGAGACGACGCCGAATGTCAAGGCCGAGCCCGAACCGAAGCAGGATGTCAAGTCGCAAGGGCCCCGAAGAATCAAGGGCGGGTTGGCCAGGAAGCCCTCTAAACCTGCCGAAACTGTGATGGACCTGACTCGGCCCGTCCTTATCCTGGTCTTCTTCTCGTCTGTCACCACCAAGTCGGAGAAGATTGCGCAGGAATACATCAAGAGCCTCGGAGGCACCGTGGATCAATTGGCCAAACAGTCTGGTCGCTCGTTCCTGAAGCCAGAGCTGCGTGATTTGACGGAGGTCGACTTTGACGATTACTTCATCGCCCCCTCCAAAGTACACGGCGACGTCGACCAGGTTTACCTGTTCCTCATCCCCAGCTACAACATCGACTCAATCAACGACACCTTCCTTGAGCATCTTCAGGAGACGCACCATGATTTCCGCATCGATACTGCCCCGCTTTCACCTCTGCTAGGATACTCCGTATTTGGATTCGGCGACAAAGAGAACTGGCCCACCGAGCCGGAAGGTTTCTGCTTCCAGGCGAAAGACGTTGACAAGTGGATGGCCAAGTTGACTGGACGGAAGAGGGCGTACCCGGTTGGAATGGGAGACATGCAGAGCGACCATGTCGAGAGACTTGAAGAGTGGGCAAGGGGCGTTCAGGAAGTGATCGAGCACGTTGCCCGTACTGGAAATCTCGGCGAGGGACTCCCCGGCAGTGGAGCCCCTGACGAGAGTGACGTCGAGGAAGAGGCGGAGGACGAAGATGATGGCGAGGTGCTGTTCGATGATGACTCCACCGAGAAGACCAAGAAGAAAAGCGCAGGAGGGGCTTTGGACGACGTCGAGGATCTTGGGCGTATGATCCGGAAAGACGACGGCCCAAAGGCTGCTCAGAAAGCCCCCCTTGCAGTTGACTTCACTTCATACGGCTCGTCGACGAAGAAGAAGGTACCTGTTCGAGGACCCAAGGAGATGGTGGCCAAAGACTCGCCCACGTACAAGTCTCTGACCAAGCAAGGGTACGCCATCGTCGGCTCCCACTCCGGAGTCAAGACCTGTCGCTGGACCAAGTCGGCCCTGCGCGGCAGAGGCTCCTGCTACAAATTCTCCTTCTACGGCATCAACTCCCACCAGTGCATGGAGACGACGCCCTCTCTGTCCTGCTCGAACAAATGCGTCTTCTGCTGGCGCCACGGCACGAACCCTGTGGGAACGACCTGGCGATGGGTGGTGGACCCTCCCGACCTGATCTTCGACGGCGTCAAGGCGAACCACTACAAGAAGATTAAGATGCTGCGCGGGATGCCGGGTGTCCGAGCAGAGCGTTTCGCGGAGGCCATGCAGATCCGGCACTGCGCGCTATCGCTCGTGGGAGAGCCCATCTTCTACCCATACATCAACGAGTTTCTGGAGATGCTGCACGCCGAGCGGATCTCCTCCTTCCTGGTCTGCAACGCGCAGCATCCCGACCAGTTGGCCGCCTTGAAGGCCGTCACGCAACTGTACGTGTCCATCGACGCGGCCGACAAGGAGTCGCTGCGCAAGATCGACAGGCCTCTCCACCGAGACTTCTGGGAGCGATTCCAGCGGTGTCTGGACATCCTCCGCGAGAAGCGCTTCCGCCACCGGACGGTGTTCCGGCTGACATTGGTTAAGGGCTTCAACGTAGAAGAGGAAGCGGAGGGCTACGCAAAGCTTGTCGAGAGGGGTCTCCCGTGTTTCGTCGAGGTTAAGGGCGTCACGTACTGCGGAACCTCTACGTCCTCCAATGCAGGCCTGAGCATGTCCAACGTCCCCTTCTACTGGGAAGTGTGCGACTTTGTCAAGGCTTTGGAGACGAGGCTGCAGGAGAAGGGCCTCGACTACGGCATCGCGGCCGAGCATGCCCACAGCTGCTGTATCCTCCTGGCGAGTGACAGGTTCAAGGTGGACGGCAAGTGGCACACGACCATCGACTACAAGAAGTTCTTTGAGCTCCTGGAGGAGCGAGGCGTCGATGGCGACTGGAGGCCCGAGGACTACATGGGAGAGGCGACTCCCGAGTGGGCTACCTGGGGCAACGGGGGCTTTGACCCACGGGACGACAGAGTGGACAGAAAGGGGCGGAAAATCGAGGCATCTTAGAGGCCACCGGAGGAGTAGTAAAAGAAAGTATTAAAACTTCGTGATGTGTTGCAGAAGCGCTGCCAACATTGCCCTTCCTAGGTCCATTCCGGATTCGTTCAACGTACACCTGTTTACACAAAGCTCTATGGAAGTTGGAAGAGCGAGGACTATGGTACATCGAAGGCCGTCAGGTCTCCATATCGGGGGTTTAGGGCTCGGGGGGTTTCCCAGCCTGTAGTTCAGTTTTTTGGGGTTGGCTGGGGGTTTTTTTTTTCGTGTCCGGTCTGTCAAGAGCGGAGGAGAACCAGAATTCATGAGAGGTTATATTTGTCTCCCTTTTAATCGAGGCCAACGTTGGGGATGTCGGACAAGTTGATTCCAGCGGGAGTAGCGGGAGCCCGAATGTCGAGGGACGAGTCGTAAGCGATCATTTCGGCGAGGAGGTCTAATATGGGCTGCGGGAGTTGTTAGCTTTCTGAATTGAAATGAAATGGAGGTTGACTGCGTGGTTGTCCTTACCTTGGGAACGGTGCTGTCGTAGATGCGGATCAGGTCGCCAGGGGCAGGGTAGACCTTGAGTCCCTTGTAGAAGGCCAGAGCAGACTCGAGAGCCTTGGTTGCTAAAGACAGGAGTCAGCATGCCGTCTTATATATGTGTTGATGGGAGCGGTCTCGTACGATCTTGGCTCAGGACCTCGCCGGCCATGACCTGCTCGTTGAAGAAGGCTTCACGCTCCTCGACGCCGGTGGGGAATCCCTCCTCCTTGGCCTCCTCGACCTTGGCCCGGATGGAGTGGCGTTGTCGCTGGGTCGAAGCCTCGGCCTCTTCCTTCTCGGCGCGCGCTTGCTTGCGCTCGTTCCTCCTGAGGTTGCGGCGGAATTCGGCCTGGTTGCGTCGCTGGTAGTCGAAGTAGACGGCGTATCCTTGCAAGGAGGGGAAGACAAGAGTTAGCAATGGCTCTGCGCAGTCGGCCATGGCGGCGGCGGTGTGGTCTGCCCGCAAGGAAGCTTACCGACGATAGCAACGGCAGCGGTTGTGACGGATGCCGTCACCATGGCGGAGGGCTGGACCATGTTGGGCGAATTGGTCGACGTGAGCAAAGCGGGAGCTGGCGAGGGCAAGCGAGGTGGAAGTCGATTGCGAGAAAAACCCGGCACGCAAAGAAGACGGCGACGGGGCGGAGTCGGAAAGAGAAGATTACGTCGTCAATTATGGCCAGCAATAATCAAAAGCGGGAGCTTTCGAGGCGTCGCGATTGGAAACCAATTTTTGTAGGACCATAAAATACTACTAGCCCGACGAGTCGGCCGAGCTCGGATCGTTGATTGGGCGGATCATGCTCCCTGGAGGCGGATAAACCACGGCGAGATAGCCTTGGGGTTCGACTCGAAGGTCAAGGTACGTACCCGCTTGGCCTCGATTAATTGACAAGGGGCGGGAGGCGGGAGGCTGAGAATGAGAAGGCCTGAGCTCCAGCTGCCTGACAGGTACCTCGTACTGGCGCCATTGCCAGGCATGCTTGAGTGAAACACCCAACACCATCTCCGCGAGTCAGCGCGACTAGTTTTTGTCAACGACAACCTTGACGGCCTTCTCTGTTCTTGACATTAATTCTCACTCCAGTTCGATCTTCAAATCGACCCCATCCTTCCCGACGGACTCAGCGCCCGCCCGCCCATCCGTCATGTCCGAGGAGCGCAGCAAGATATCCCTTCGCAGCGGCAAGAGGAAGAAGCGGCCCACCATCAGCGCTCCCCGACAGATCTCTAGCCCCATCGCTCAGGATGGCACGCCCAAGGGGCCGGCCCCTGCAGAGCTGGCTTCTCGAAACCGACCTCGTCCGCCTCCGATGGCGGGTGGCAAGGTGCGCTTCGTGCCCGCAGCTCCGGAGGATCCCCAATGCTCACTGAACCGCGCAGACATCCGATCTCGTGAAGCGACGCTACTCGACCCGTTTCAACGGTGTGCCTGCCGGCTACGATGGAGCTCCGCCGATGCCCCCGCCGGCCTCGCTGGCTACCTTCGAGCCCAGAGACCGCGGACACGACCGCCCGCCCCCCTCGCGAGGGGGAGCGGCGCCGGTTGTCGATATCAAGGCATTGCGAGACCCTTCTCTCATCCCCGACCAATACGTCTCCAAAATCCTGAGCGATGCGACCGAGGACCAGATTCGCGAGTTCGAAGACTCGCTGCGAATGCTCAAGTCTCGGGCAGCGAGCGACCTGCAGCAAAGCGTCATGCAGAACCGGACCCAGTTTATCAAGATCAGCAAGGAGGCAGAGAAGCTCAAGAGCGAGATGAGGGCCCTCAAGAACCTCATGTCGGAGCTCAAGGTCAATACGACCGCTCTGCGGGCAGCGTCCATGAAGGGCGAAGACGCCAACGTGACCGGCGGGATATCCACCTTGTCAAAGCGAGACAAGCGTAGCTCTGTTGCCGATAGAAGCGCCCTCTGGAACTCGCAGATGCAAGCTTTGTACAAGAACGTGGAAGGGTCACAGAAATTCCTACCGAACGCGGGCGGACGACACGTTGCCCAGAACGCTGGTCCGTGGATCGAGCTGGACAACGCCACATACAAGTCCCGTCGGGCGATGCAAATATTCTTACTCAACGATCACCTCCTCATCGCTTCGCGTAAGAAGCGAAAGACAGATGGCTCGGGTGTCGACGCTCGAGGGCCAATGATGAAGCTGGTGGCTGATCGCTGCTGGCCGTTGCTGGACGTAGAGGTCGTGGACATGTTGAGCACCGGAGAATCGTCAAGCGGAAGCCGGAACAAGCTGGCCGATGCAATCATGGTTCGAGGGGTTGGCCAGGAATCTTTCATCTATCGGACGGAGAAACCGGAAGACCCCGAGAAGAAGAGCCTGCTGCTCAACGTCCGCAAGGCCGTGGAGGAGCTCAGAAAGGGGCTTAGATCCGAAATGGAGGCCAACAACAAGGCCCGAGAGACTATCAATTACTTTGCGTCCCGAGATCCTGGCCTCCTTCAGAAGACGGAGCTACTCGCGACTCTGTCGGATATCAAGGACATGCTCATCGAGGTTGACGGCAACCAGCAGAACCTCCGCTGGGTAGAGAGTCAGATGGATGAGCTCGACATTGACATTGCCCTGCAGTGTTTTGAACCTGCGGTGGCCCGCGTCGAGAAGCTGAAGGGGCTCGCTCGAGGCCTGAAGAACAATGCCGTTGCTCAGGACTTTATCAATTTCAAAGTCGAGGAGCGATGTGCCAAGCTGGCAGGCATGATCGTTCGCGGGTTGGAGTTGACGCACAACGAACAGACGAAGACGCGGCGCAACGTCAGCTGGTTGACAAGGCTGGGTTTCGAGGACAAGGCCAGGGAGTCGTACTTGGCCGCCAGGAGTGGCAAGATTCACAAACGATCCAGGTCAGTGACGGACCAATGAATACCAGGAGACAAATCATGCTGACATGTCGGTTTCCAGGCAGTGCATTTTCCAGGGCGACTTGCACCTCTACATCTGGGAGGTGTCCTTTGTTTACTTCATGGTCATTCACAACACAGTACAGTGTTTCCAGTCGTGTTTCCCGCCGCCCATGATGAGCGCTTGCGTCAAGTGGGCCAAGGAGGAAGTGGAGGCATTCAATGTGATTCTTGCGAGGCAGCTCAGCAGCACCGAGCGCGAGGGCCCCGTGTGGACGCAGTGCATGGAAAGGGCCAAGGAGCACGCCAAGAAGCTGTCCGAGGTTGGGCTGGACTTTATGAACCTCGTAGGACAGGGCCTGGAGCCCTCGCCAGCAGAACGGAAGGTTCCCGTCGGGCTGGGCCTGTCCTGAGGGAACGTATGACGAGGTAGGGTGAGCAGAGCTTAGACATGCGCTGCAAGAACCGGGCTTTGGAAGTTGGAGGTGGTTGAGGAAGATTGAGATATTGGACAGGGGCGTTTTCACAGAGATTGGTTCGCGCATTCCCCTTAGGGACCGTGACTATGAATGTACGAGGAGCTGGTCATGTTGCCGGTATAGCTGAGAAATCGATTGCAGAGCTGTGTTGATAGCTTCGAGGTAGACGCATCGATATTTTTTGAGCTAGGATGCTTGGGATGCTTGGGATGCTTTGGTAGGAATACCATCAGATGTGGCTGGTGCATGCCCTATGATTGATATTAACAACAAGACAAGACAAGACACTCGGTGAAAGCGATGTAGTAGAGCCTCCCTCACGTCGTAATGTGGCTTAGGCTATAGCAGAAACCCGCTGCCCTAGGTTTCAATCTCTGGGTAATTCTCCAACTCCTTTACTTCATCTTCGATCTTCGATGCTGTGTTGGCTTTTTAAGTGGTACCAGTGCCTCGAGCAGCGAATGGTCGAGAGCGGCAGGGAACGAATTCTTGCCTGCAAGTTCCTAGTGGACGGTTGCAAGGAGTGCTCCCGCCACATCTAGCGATGTCGCCACTATTGCTTCCCCGCCACAGTGAGATTAAGCGAAGGCTTGGAGCAAGCAATCCCCAGCCCAAGGCTGAACCTGGAGCCCCCCCCCCCAACTATCGACATCCCTCCCTCCTCCTTCATCTCTACCCACCACCGAATACATCCGCCAACAAACACGTCGTGTGCATCCCACGACTCAGCAGCATCTCCCGCCTCAACGCTCGGGCTCGACTCGCTTTTTTCCTACTCGCCTACATCATCCGCCCTTTCGCCCCCTGACGCCCGCCGCCTTTGTGCCCCATACCCCACCGCTCGCGATTCAGGCGTGACCGCAACGTTCAACGTCAACACCGACGCCAACGTCATTCTCTCCCGGCTCTCCCCCTTCGTCAACCGCTTCCAAACCGCGCCCGCGAACCATGGACACTAACATGGAGGATGTCGGGCGAGCGCCTGCCGAGGCTTCGCCTGTCCTCAACCTCGAACCCACCACCATCCCCACCCTCGATGGCTGGATCGAAAGCCTGATGACCTGCAAGCAGCTGGCCGAATCCGACGTCCAGAGGCTTTGCGACAAGGTGAGACGAGCAACGGAGATGGAGATGGAGATCCTGAGCTGCCTGAGGCTGTCGAGCTGGCGTGGGCAATGGCCCCGTCGCGTCTTCTCCTCGGGCAGCTTGCTGTGACGCTGTCCTCGCGTGATCCATAGGGCGCCCTGCTAATCCTTCGATACAGGCGCGAGAAGTCCTGCAGGAGGAGTCAAACGTGCAGCCAGTGGTACGTTGAACACACGCATCCGTCCGCCAGCGAGGTGCTGGATCTGACTTGTCGCCAGAAATGCCCCGTCACCGTCTGCGGTGATATCCACGGCCAGTTCCATGACCTGATGGAGCTGTTCAAGATCGGCGGTCCCAACCCCGACACCAACTACCTCTTCATGGGTACGCACCGCCGACGTGATGTGCCGCAACGCCAGAGATTGACCTAGATTCCAGGTGATTACGTCGATAGAGGCTACTATTCGGTCGAGACCGTCACTCTCCTCGTCGCCCTCAAGATCCGATACCCCCAGCGCATTACCATCCTCCGTGGAAACCACGAGTCCCGTCAGATCACTCAAGTCTACGGCTTCTACGACGAGTGCCTCCGCAAGTACGGCAACGCCAACGTGTGGAAGTACTTCACCGACCTGTTCGACTACCTCCCCCTGACCGCCCTCATCGACAACCAGATCTTCTGTCTCCACGGCGGCCTGTCGCCCAGCATCGACACGCTCGATAACATCCGCGCCCTGGACCGCATCCAGGAAGTCCCCCACGAGGGCCCCATGTGCGACCTTTTGTGGTCAGATCCCGATGACCGTTGCGGCTGGGGAATATCTCCCCGCGGTGCGGGGTACACCTTCGGTCAGGACATTTCGGAGGCGTTCAATCACAATAACGGCTTGACATTGATCGCACGAGCCCATCAACTTGTGATGGAGGGTTACAACTGGTCTCAAGACCGGAACGTGGTGACCATCTTCTCAGGTGCGTTGTGAAGCTTGTGCAACCCTCTCCAGCTAGCCACGGGCTTGAACTGGACTAACTATTGTCGAAACAGCACCCAACTACTGCTACCGATGTGGTAACCAGGCCGCTATCATGGAGATTGATGAGCACCTGAAGTACACCTTGTATGTCTCGGCTTCCCCCCTCAAAGACTCGAGCAAGACTAACCCAGGTGCAGCTTGCAATTCGACCCTTGCCCAAGAGCAGGCGAGCCAATGGTCTCAAGGCGTGAGTCTCAAACGAGCGATTCTCGTGGTTTCAAGTTGCTAATTCCTCGCAGGAACTCCGGACTACTTCCTCTAATCTAGCCCATATACCCCTGTCAGACCAGGCTCAAGCTCCCGTGCCCGTTCGGAACGCATCGGCGAGAACTGTGCTTGCTTTTGTACACTCTTACGTCAAAAGCCTTCCCAGGAAGTGTAGTTACTAGCGCAGGATGTACGGATCTGCATCATGGCTTGTGGCGAGTCCTCAGACATTGGTGGGAACAAAAAAAATTAGGCAGAACCCCGGGGGGAGACTTTCTCAGACGCACATAGCCATACCGACCTGGAGGAAGAAGGTTCTTTCTGATTTCCAACGCACGCATGGCCCTTTTACCCTATGGTTGCTTAGATACGCCCTATCGAGTCCACGCTGCAAAGAAAAAAAGATAGAAGAAGGTTGCATGAACGAGGCTGTGTATTCCAAGAACCTATTCGTGTTTCGCCTTTGTACATTTTCTTATCGAAGCAATATTTTCCAGATGTTGTACTGTGTAGTCCGTGATCACGTTTCATTAGCTGGCATAGTAATGCAACCCCTGCGCTTCAACCGTCCTGATATCAACATTTTCGTTCGCATCACAGCAAAGGATTTGTATTACGCGAGAGCCAAGAGTTTCTTCAAAGGTATCTTTGTGTATTTTTCGAAGCTATAATGGTATATACAGTCTATCTAATTACGGCAACCTCGAGGTCATACTTGATTATCAGGACATTTCATAAGTCATCCGTCTAGGTTGATGGTCCCCCCATGAGCCAGTTTCCAAAGGAAAATGCATCTGATGCAGTTTTTAGACGAGCGGGCAATCTCTCATATATTACTGCGGCTGAGCCATCCACAGCTGGGCCCCCTTTTCCTGTATTGGTGATACAAACATGCGTTGAGTAACGATGTGCTGGGTGCGAACCTAGACACTCTCACTCTGACGTTCTGTCGTGTGATGCTCCTTATGAGGCCTCGGTCGCTCGCTTTCGCCAAAGACCTCGGACTCGGTGTTGACTCGGTAGACGGCGTCGTCAGAGTTCTCGGACTCCTTGCTGCTCGAGTAGGCGCCGGGGCCACTGCTGCCGTTGGGGATGTGGAAGCGGCGATCGAACCGCGACAGCGCATACGAGTAGACGACGATGATCTCGATGACATAGTTGAAGACGTAGAAGCAAGCCTTGTGGTGGTACCAGCCCGGGTTGGTGATGGGACGGATCTGGTAGGCGACTCCGGCACGGAAGCCAGCGCCGAGGCTGAGCAGGGTCGCCGTGAAGACGAGGAGGCCAACCTTGGTGCGCATGCGGCCCTGGCCGAACTTGTCCATGGGGGCCTTGCGCGGGAGGAGGATGCTCAGGGCGACGAGGGGCAAAGGGAGGAAGGCCAGGACGGCAAGGTACGTGACGGCCGTGAGCTGGACGTCGCGGAGTCTCCTGTGGATGGACACGTCGAGAGTGTAGAAGGAGTACACGATGGCGACGATGACCATGATGAGGTTGGCGGCGACGCTGAAGAACAGGAAGCGGAAGGCGAGCGTGCCGGGCCTGCTCCAGCCGATGTGCGGATGATAGGCGCGGAGGACGCGCTGGGCGAAGATGAGGTTGACGACGAAGAGTAGGACGACGCCGGCGTTGGCAAAGACCTGGGCGGCGATGGCGATTCGGGCGTTGCTGGGGTACGAGGCCCAGACGATGCGGAGGACGTTGGCGGTGATGCGAGCCATGCAGAAGCCGAACAGGAGGCCGGACAGGACGAACTTGTGCGAGCGGCGCTTGTTGAGCTGGAAGATGGTCATGTTGAGGACCGCGCCGCAGACAAAGAAGCCCAGCAGCACGCCGCTGATGGGGTCGTCGACGGAGACGGTTGGGCGGCCACCGAGGCCAGCAGTCGTGGGGAGATATGGAGGGCCCTGAGGACGGGGGAGAATTGGTCAGTTGATTGTGGTTTTTAGATTGGGTTTAAGATGAAGTGAACTCACAGATGGGACTGAGTCCTGGCCTTGGCCTGATTGTGACGACATGGTGGTAGCAGACGAGCTGTGTTTTTGTTGCAGCTGTATTCTCAGTGTTTTGATAGTCAAAACCGGACCCTTTGTCTAGTTGGGCTTCAGATATTGGATGTTGGAACACCTCTTGGCGATGAAGGCCTTGGGGGGAGGTAGATCTTGGGATCTTGATATATTCTTGTAGGGCTGAGCTTGTCTAAACAACAAGGCCAGCATCGTCATTGATGTCGCAGCGCAGGCCTCTTAATATAATACAAAATCCAGATCCCTCCCTCATTTGCACGCTGTTGGCTACAGCCCTATAGACCACGGTCCATCGGTCCATCGCGTAGCCGTCGGCGGTCGGCCTCGCGCCAAGCATGCACCCACGCGAGATTGCCCCAGTAATCGACTGGCGTTGCCGTTTTAGGAAATAGGATTGGCGCAAAGTCGGCAGTCGGAGCTTAGCAATGGCGCGAGAGCGAGAAATGATCGCCAACAAGGATCTCAACGACTTCTCCTGTGCGCGAGCTGCTGTCGACCCGACGCCACGCGCGGACTTGCGGAGGGACCTGCTTAAAGCCATGGTCCCTTATTGGGTTGCCTGCGGAGCTGCGACGCCCGTTTTGATGATCAATATGAACACGCTCTGCCTCAAAAGACCGAAGTCCGCGTGGGAATCAAACCTCGTTGTCCGGCGGAAGAAGAATAAGCACCGCATGTCATGCAGGGTCCCCGTTTCGGCCTCGCTCTTTTGTGTAAGCTACGAGCAGCATGATGAGATCAACCCCGGGAACGAGGCCGGCATCCCTGAATTCCTAGAATGATTCATCATCATTCAACGTGAAGTTGGCTGAGGTCATTCTGACCCTGCTCCTGGCTTTGACCCTCCGTCTGTTCCTCATTCTCTTCATGGCCCTGGCTTTCTGAGGACAAATGGTTGATAACCTGGTCTGCCATGAGCTTCCTCAAGGTCAAGATCCGTCGCCTTCCTGCACTTCAAGATGTCAGCTAGGTGCCTAACAAATAGCAAGAAACTGGACTACTACTCATAGTACTGTCTTCCCACAAGCTGTATTTGTAGTCATATTCAGCTCATGAGTGCTGTTGGATCTTTCGGTTTTCAAGTCCCAGTCCATTTGCACCATATCATTGGAGATCAGATTATGGGCCAGTCTGATGACTCCCGCAGCCTTGTCCGCCACGATGTTACCCTCAACTCGATTTCTCGGAACCCAGTGAAACTCCAGGCGGACATGGGACGCTTCCAGAACCCGCGCCATCTTCATGATTGCGTTGAGCGATACATTTAGTCCCTTTCGAGGGTTTTGACGAGGCAAACGTGGCAACGCGGCGATTCGTCGCAGTGAAGTCTGCGAGTCGGTGAAAATCTTGACAATACGCGGTGCGTTAGTCGTCTTTTCCCGTTGAGTCATCTGGAGAGCGAAGCTCAGAGCCAGTTCGAGAGCGGCAAGTTCTTCAATGTTGCTTGTCAGTCTCGGTTCCACCCGGCGACTCACGATCCGAACCCAGCCCCCAGCCCATTTGAACACGGCAGCATGCCCAGCAGCCCAGTTCTTCTGACCTCTGGATACCGAGGCATCAGTCCAAAGGATGAGCTGCGATGCGTCACTGGCATCGTTGCACGTCAATGTGGCTTGGGCGAGTGCTTGGTCATAATGCTGGATAAATGTTTCGCCTGAGAAGCCTCTCAACCCCGGTTTTTTGGCCTTGGCAGGACGATGCGTGTTCGAACCAGAGAGTTGCAATGTGGTCTCGCTCTTGGCTTTCATGTTGGGAACCTTGTCCAAGGGGGTCTCTCTCTGGAAGTCATAGCCAATCCCAGCGGTCAAAGCTAACTGGTTTTCATTCCAACCCTCACTTGCATCGAAGAAGGCGGCCTCGGTTTGATCAAACGCGTCCCGAGCTGCAGCAAACAAGTTTAGTATCGTTCTGTGAATGAAATCCATGGCGCCCTCTGATGGGAGTAATGTCGGCGACAGATAGGCTGGGTGTCGTGTCGAGAGCAGCTGCTAAAGTGATCCAGAAAGTTGGAGACGAAGTCGAAGGTGGCCAGAACTTTTTTTGCTAAAGGGTGCATCACCTCCATGGTCATTACTGTATTAAGTTGAAGTAAAACCTGTCAATTCCACTGGGTAAGTATTTAGGTAGGTACCTATGCAGTTGTGCGCACCTGCCCTACTAAGTTAGGGAAAGAGTTGCCGCGGAAAGAGCTTAGCATAGTAGGTACTTGAGAAACAGGTCCTTGAAATATCCTCTTTACTCAACGGCCAATTATCAGCGCAATCAGTGCATCACATTCCAGGGTGCAGGTAGTTATGCCATGGATAAAGCAGATCTATTTTCGCGATATTGAGTCGAGGCGCTCTCGAACTCACGTCTATCAAAGTCTCGCATTGTAGCTCGGGAGGCTGCGGTCCTGTCAGCATACTACGGAACGAGAAAGCGTTCAGCTCATCACTTACTCGGTGTATCCTTCTGTAGTCTGCGTGTAAAATGTTGCTCGGTCGTACTTTCGAAGCCCCCATCCATTCTCAATCCTAGCTGGGAGGTCGGGGTTTGCTATCCAAGTTAGCACGCCAAACTACTAGTATCTTCCTAAGCCGTTGCCTTGCGGGTGGGCGGGATACTTACATATAAAGTATCTTCCAAACGCTACGAGATCGTCGGTTTCCCTTGCATGCTGAACAGCTGTCTCGGGAAGATACCTTCCAGCGACGATGAGCCTGATCCCAGTATAGCTACTAACTTCCCGGATCACGTCAAGGCAATCCTCGGGCTGTTGCAAGTGCAGTGGTGTGTCCTGCGACCCAAAGGCTTGAGGTCCGACGACGTGCACAAAAGCGAGAGACGGCTGGGCCTTGGCGATACCTTTGGCCCATGCAATGAAAAGAGCAGTGAGATCTTCTTCCCGCATGCCTTGAAAGTGAGAGAAGGGCGACATCCGGATGCCGACGCGGTCAGGACCAATTGCCTCGCAAACAGCCGTCAGGACTCTAAGCGGAAAACGCATGCGGTTCTCGATACTTCCGCCGTACGAATCCTTACGGTCGTTTGACGAAGTATGGAGCTGGGGCATGGTCAGGTCTACTGCAATCCATTCAGGAGATGTAAACCCACAAACTGGTCGATGAGCTACATGTCAAGTCAGTTACCTTGTTGGTGAGGCCGTCTTCCCTGCCACAACACTTACATATCCATTGGCCCCATGGATCTCTACTCCGTCGAATCCTGCCTCGATTGCGTTTAATACTGCTTGTCGAAAATGACCCACGAATCGGCCCATATCAACATCTTCCATCACTCTCAGTTTGACGAGTGAAGAGTCGTCGGTGCGCGTCAGGCTGGGACCATTTACTACAAGGGGCTTCGACCCGGCACTCCATACGATAGGTACAACATTGGAGTCAGCAACTCGGCTAGATAGCCACTGTTAGCAGTGCGACGTAGTGTTGCTAGGTACGGTTAAAGGCATCTTAGACAAGTAGAGCTAAATTAGGTGTGGATTTACCCTAGAGCCCAGAGCTGGCAGACGATGAGTCAACCTTTAGCGTGGACGGCAGCTGTGATGCGCTTCCAGGCTTTGACCTGTTCGACTGAGTATATTCCTGTCAGTGGTGAAGAGAGTCAGTCAGAGCGTCCGCCCGCGGGATACGATGTTCAGTTGAAACTCACCCGGCACATGTTCGTAGCCTCCCGCCTCCTTAGCGATAAAGGTTCCTTCTGAGATGAGCAGGCCACCCGCTACAGGCGCACAGGGTCAGAGATATGTAATCTGTCCAAAAGTGAAGACTGTTCGCTGCATCGACAAAGCGGTATGACTTACGTGAGGCACGTTGGGCATAGTACTCGGCAGTAAAGTCCGCTGGGATGCCTGATCCCGCCTCGGCACGCTTACGGGTCAATGGCGCCATCACGACCCGATGCTGGAGATCCAGTGCGCCCACCAAAGTCGGCGTGAAAAGTTTCGTTAGTTGCGACTCAGCCATTGTGTATGTATCAGTATGTTAGTATATTGGTTGGTTGAAGAAGTCGCGTTAATGCCGAGGGATATATGTGCAAGCGCTTGGCTGATTCATAAGCCACTCTATGAGGGGAACCTCGGCACCTCATACAAGCTGTGTAAATGAAACCCTAGAAGAAAGCGATACATATACGATGACCCTCGGTTTCCAAACAAACGACCTTGGAGCAAACATACTGTCTTTCTTGCTGACCCTGCCGTGCAATTTGTACTGATTCAACTGACGGCAAAAAGTCAAATACAAGCTGACCCTATTCTCGGTAAAGACCCAACCTGATGGACGAAAACCATCCCAACTCGCGGGGACTGAATGACGAAGTCTGTGACACCTCAAATATATGTCGTGAAGATAAGTTGATGAACAATGATCGAAACCAATCACATTTCTCAGAGCAGATCCCTGTTACTCAAGCACTGCGGATACGAAGTGAGGGTGTTTCCGGGATTGGTCGCAGAACATCGTCTTAACACCTAGTAATGTCGTGGATCGTAATAGAGGGCTTCTGCTATCAGTCTTCAGCGGGGACTCATATAGATTTCGATGATCAACTCTCGATGACCGTGACATCCTCTTCAGACACTGAACGGCTAAGAAGAAGACCCCTGATGTGGTAAGCCAACGTTTCGGAGTTTTGGTTATCTGGGATGTGAAACAAGGATACAAGCGATGATAGGCATCTGACAGTGGCACACATGCTTTCAAGACCGTTTGAATGCTCGAGCATACCGTGATATGCGAGGGCTTGTGGTTTATGCCTCTCCAACTACTGCAGAGTGGAAACTAGCTTATGTAGAGCGCCGATATTGAAGGAGATCTTTGGAACGTTCAAGGAGGCCTCGAACTTGCTAGTCTTGAACTGAGCTTGGCCCATTTCATTGTAGGACAATGGCAAATACTCGAGGATAGACATATTCAAGCACATTCAGTCTTTACCGCGGACGTTGACGGTAAGCGCGAGTCGACCTTCTAGCAGCACCGAGGCATTCGCATGTAAGTAGTTACATCTTCTGTCCATATTTCTGTCAGCTGGTCGAGAATTGTCTGTAGAATTGACCACCTTTCGCGAAATTGACGAGGAGCCTCATGTACATGGTTGTTTTATCCTGGAGCTCGATCATTGCTACTCTTCACTCGATTGAGATACACGCCGCCTTCCCAACGAAGACCTGACTGGACTGCAAGAATTCTTAAGTAAAGAAAATGCTAAGGATAAAAATGGCTCAAAAGTACCCGAGTTGACCATGCCCTTTCTTTGAACATTTAGCCATCGACAAGACCCTAGCTCTTTTGATGTGGGAAACAGGCCGTGTAGCTCGCCCACCAGCCCTGAGCACCATTTCTGGGCGCTGAACTCTTTCCTTGTGGCTTACCAGTATCATACCTACAAGCACATGTTGACTCAATCATGCTAGCGCTCCAGAAGCTATTGGCTGGCTGTCTGGATCGAGCTCAGTGAGAGGGGATACGAACTTCTGTCATTGATGGAGCGTTCGTTGATCGCCAAGGTTGACTGTCTTGTTACTTCTGGACCTAGAAAAACAGAAACTGTGATTACGAACAAAGCCTGGCATATCCCGTTTAACTCTCCGGTCCGTAGATCTACTAGAGACCTTGTCCCGTGGTAGTGGCATAAAGATGCTTTCGCCGTTGCGGAGCTCAGACGGCGACGGCCCCACTCTGAGAAGTTCCGGTTGAGGCCCGTCCCGAGCGACGCCGCCTGAGCACCTATCAGCACTTCGTACCTGGCTAACTCTGCAAGCGGCATGGACTTCGTACGATGCATGGCGGTTCATTAAAACGGTACTGTCTCTTCTTATCTGGCGTTGATACGTCTTAGGTTGGACATTTGGCCCGGTTGTCCTGATAACTTGATTACTCCATGGACATGCGCGGCATACTACTATGGTACGAAGTCTCCGAACTATATCAGGCCCCGCCGTAGCCCGCTATTGACTCTTGGATGCGGATGGAAGTCCCTCAGTTCTCGACGGCCGATGATACGAGCTCGCTGCAGAGAGTTCGGAACCGAATAGACCCTGTCACGTCGTGTCCCTAGCTTAAGGTGAAACGGGCATCTGGCTTAGCAGGGGACCCCCTGATGGATGGGAAATTAGACAAGAATAACCTTGCTTTTCATCTTGTGCACCAATGTATTGTTGCTATCGTGCTTTTGTACTACGTACAAAGTCGCGTGCGATGCGAGAAGCTGTTGTTCATTGCGATTTATGATGATGAATCGGCCTGTGCTAGCCCTTGCATACTACATAGTATGTATTATGTCCTGAGTCGCGGTCTCGACGCATGCATTGATTATTATTATCACTTAGAGATCACGAAAACCTAGCTCAACTAGCCACAAAAACCCGCATGCGGTTCGCGTGTACTGTACCGAGTACATGTGCAGGAGTGAGGCACAGAAGTCTCTTTGTTTGCAGAACGGTGAGGCAGAGGTGACGGTGAGACTAATACAGCGTATGTTGGCGGTGGTGTTGGCAGGTCTGTCACAAACGTGTGCATCGTCATCTCCCGGATGCACGCCAGTGCGTTGAGAGGTGGACCAATGGGGTGCTCTGGTCGCGTTTCCCTGATCTGTTCTTGAAGAAACATGTGAGGGTTCGTGGGTTTGTTTGCTGGGGACGCGATGCTACGCTGCTGCACTGAGCAGCGGTGACATGGTTATTCACGGCCGGATTGGCTTACTACTATCTAGTCTAAGCTACCTACGTACTGACCTGTTTTGGGCCAAACAGAGAGCTATCGCGACAGTTGCAGTAGACAACATGAAGATCGACTCGTCCGTAAAAGGGAGCTGTTATCTCCACGAAATCTTGATGGCTGGGACGTGAGAAAAGCTTACCTCTTCGCGGAGGCGTCCAGGAGACGCGGGTAGAGTCGTAGAATCCGAGAGCTCATTTTACTCTGACGTTGTCTCAGTGGGTTGCCTCCTCCAACAGTGATTGATCAGAACGTCTGCTCGCTGTACAGCAAGCAACCAAGCCACGACAGCAATATGTCTAGTAGATTACGAGGTATGTACTTCGTATTTCGAGGTGAATAGGTACCTACCGGACACCAGTCATCTGTAGCCACATGGGCGCGGGTTGCAGTACGCGAGCCGATTTGAAGTGCGCACCTGCACCTGCGCACAAGCGGCATTAGTGAGTGAATAGGTTGTGCACTGGTGCTGAGGCTGTGATTGGTGAGAGGATGTATGATTGGTGGATCGATCGATATGGAGAGTTGGCGCTCTTCCGTTCTCATAAACGACTAGGCCTAGGTACTACTTATGTAGGTCTAGATTGGGTACCTAAGTAGCTAGTGTTCCTCCTTATCAAGCGGGCAACGGCTCAAAAGAAGACAGCCGAGGAGACCGGCGCTGACGCTAACTTGGTCGAAACGCAAGTACTTATTAAACCATGTTTTCTTTTTTTTGGTGCTGGTGCGAAGGGAAGAGATTGAGGACCCGATGTTAGACACCTGCAAAGCATTGACTCGCGGACCGTGCAGGCGAAAGCGACGGCCTCACACCAGTTCCCAAGCCATGTCGGAGTTCTGGGACTTGACTGGATCCGAGTCTTAGCGATTATGGCTCTAGTCCACGTGGGCATGAGACGGTGTCTTAGAATTGGAGCTCATTACTACGTAAGTGTGAGAGACAACTCAGAGGGGAGAAACTAGACCGCGTTTCCAAGTCTCAGTCTCGGCAGGGAGTCAGGGCGGATGCGAGGAGGGCTTCTCTCTGGAAGGTAAGGGGAGGGATGACCTGCAGCAGCGTCCTCTCTCGGGTGCGATGTGATTGGGGAGAGTGAAGGCGCTGGGTGGTATCTCCGACCGGTCGGGTGCCGTAAAAGCCACCATCAGCGCAAGGGATGAGATGAGGTGTACGGAATAGTCGGGAGGGAGACATCGACGGTATACTTTGGGGATGCCTGTTGCATATCTAGGTACTACCTAATTACTATGTAGGTACTCTTTCGCCTGCCGTCGATATGGATGCAGGTTTTCTTCCGTTTCAACTTCTAACCTATTTCATTGTACTTCTATCGATGTGGCTGGAATCGCGGTTCTCAGTGGCCCGGGTCTCTAGCGGTTGCGTTTGTGAGATGGATCCGTTGATGTTCCGTTATTACATACTTACGTAGTGATGACTGAGGTGCTCATGGCGGCACAAAGTCTCTGCCCGCGCTAGACCTTGGTGCATTGGGCGCTATGGACCCTCCCCCCAGTCCGCATCCGCACCATCCCGGTTACCCAAATTAAAACGCCCCAGGCGCATCCACAGGTGGGTCAGGTACCGTCCGCAGCTAAAATAGGCCGCCGAGATACTTTTCGCAGCGCAGCGCCGTTGTCTGGCTGTCGCAAACGGGAGCCGTCCATGCCCGTCTGGGTCTGATGCGAGCAAGTACCTAGCTTAACACCCCCGGACTCGCCCATTTCCTTCTCGGTGCGGTCCATCGTCCTGGTGGACGAGCATCGGGCCCAAACACCAGATGCCGGCACCACCACCGCCCACTCTCTGCATCCTCACGTCCTCGCACAGTCCTGGACTCTCTCTTCTTGCCTCTCACCTCTCACCTCTCGCCTCTCACCTCACCTCTGCACGTCTCCTGCAGCACACCTTGACTCCCAGCACCGGCTCTCCACCGGGCCCTGCCTGCTCTCTTCAGTCTTCGTCGCCTGGTCTTGACCTGGACGTGCTGCCATCATCGTCTTGTTTCGCGCCGAATCGTTCAAGCCTCGTTCCGCAGTCGCGCGCGACCTGGTTGTTTCGTGCCCCCCAGTCCTGACTAGGCGATCCCACCCCCTAATATCCTGGTCTGAAGCTCTGGCCCGGACATCTGGACTCTCCCCTCCTCACCTCTCTTCACCCTGTCCTGGGTCTCGTCTCGTCTCTTTCCTTTCCCTCCCCCATCCGTGCCTGGCCAGCGTTGTCTCGTCGCTGGCTCCTCCCAACTGCACGTCCAGCTCGACAACAATCGACAGGAACGAGCCAACCAGCTCCATCCTCAGAGGGCCGGCCTCCAGCATCACCTTCTTTTTGCATCCCCTTCGCGACGCTCTCTTCGCCTAATCCTAAAACTAATTAACGCCAACTGCAATCCCTCGTTTTCTCGACTCGCCCGAACCGAGTCTCGCGTCAATAGTCCGCTTCAACTCGAATCACTTGGTCCGATCCTTCGTTCAACGGAACCAACCTTTTTAGTTGCGACCATTACTCGACTATTCTATTCGCCAACAGCTCATTTACTGTCGACCACCTCGAGCTCGACGTTTCCGCGACTCCCATCCCGACGACAGCCCATAGTGAAGGGCTTGGCAATCAATCACCTCCTCCAGACGACCATGAACGCGGAGATTTCTCAGTAAACAAACATCCATTGTGTTCTGCCCCCGTCGGTAGACCGAGTTTTCGACATGTCTTCACCTTCGTCTCAGTTCCAGGCGGGGAACCGATCCGTGGTCAAGACACAGTCTCGACCAACGAAATGTACCCCCAGTGCGAGGCTTGTTGCCTTGGCTTTGCTCTCTGCTGCACCTGCATTTGCAGCGGCCGAGACGTGCATTTCACTCAAGGGATCCACAGCCTGTCCTGCCTTTGAATCCGCTTCAATTTCGGTCAACTCCTCGTCTAGTGATTTGTGAGTCGATGCGTTCTTTGTGGACAATCCAAGTCCGACTGACGAAATATCAGCCCATTCCTGCTATATGTGTCCAACAGAGCAACCTTTGACCATCAGCTTTCAACCTACGTTAAAACCACCTACGTCGAGAAGAAGTGAGTAATAATGCAGCAAAGCCACTTGGCCGCTTACTCACATGCGTCTAGATATGAAGACACCTTTGGGTGCGGAAATGTCGATTTGACGGATCCGAGTGACATGTACGCCCGGTTCACAACAACAGTGGTATGCAATGCCATTGTTCAGAACTCGATAAGCACCTGTGGTCTCTCTGACGATGAGTCTCGCCCCCTGTGTGCTGACACTTGTGCTGAATTCGCCCAAAGCGAGGTTTACGTTACCTCGGACAGTGATCTCTGCTCAAACCCGCGAGCCGACCTGGTTTCGTTGATTAGGTCCGACTTCACCATTTGCGCCCTGCCTGAGGCCGCCCTCGACAGTTCCACCTGTATATCGGGCATGGACAATGAGTCGAGTAACTGTGGCTACGGAAACAGCACTATGGGACTCTGCTCATACTGCGCCCAAGGGGGGATCAACTCGACTGACACCTGCTGCTACAATTCGGATGCAGAGAATCGGTGCAAGAATGTCGATTTGCCCTCGCTCACTGCTACTATGACTTTCACCGCGCCCACTGCTTCCGCTTCACCTACAGACACAGCTTCCTCTAGCAACGGTGACAGCGACGACAACAAGAGTACGAGCAAGGACAAAGGTATTGGAGGTGGCGCAATCGCCGGAATCGTGATCGGGGCGATCGCTGGAATTGCCTTGCTTGCCCTTGCAATCTTCTTCTGCCTGAGGAAGAGGAATAGGAGACCAGTCAGCCCCAAGGGCAGCATCTTCAATCAGCCATCTCCAGCAAGGAAGGGGCCGTCCATGGCCCAAGCAGTCCCTAACGCGCCCACAGGCTATGAGGTGCTTCCAGGAGGTCGTATCGCTCGTATGTCGGCTTTGGAAGGTCACTCTGGAAATCCTCCTTCTCATCAACGCGACGATTCATCGAACATTGGGGTTGGATACATCCCCGCCCGGCGTAGAGGACCCGACAACTCTTCATCCGATGAGTTCGGTGACAGCCCCGAGTCCGAACCCCGTGCTGGCATCCTTCGACCGCCACCAAATCCTAGGAGAAACGGGTCTCTCTCGAGCGGCTCAGTCCTGGCAAGCTCCGTTCCCCAATCCCCCACAAGCGCAGGCGGGTTCTCGTCGCCCCAGGGAATGACTAGCCAGCAGTCGGAGCAGCTTCCTTTCTTCAAGGACTATTATTCTTCCGACGACATCCACCCTAGCGACCGAGTTGCCGTTCTTTGGGCGTACCAACCCAGGGCCACGGATGAGTTCACACTCGAGCGTGGGGATATGCTCAAGGTTGTAGGCATCTGGGACGATGGGTGGGCGACTGGTATCCTTCTTACTGAGCGGGCCGAAGAGTGGGAAGTACGACGACAAGCTCAACGGGACAGCGGTGTGTCCAACACCTCTGGGCGTCGCGATAGCTCACCAATTGGCGAGGGCGAGATCAAGGCATTCCCCTTGGTGTGTGTCTGTCTCCCCGAGCACTGGAGGAAAACCATCGAGGGTGACGGATCGACCGAATCTGGCTCCAACGGCTTCAACGGCCACTCGACCATTTCATGACCCTAACTCATAGTCACGACGTCCTTTTGAATATGGCCCCATAAAGGCATTCGTTGTTAGCGCATTGGCTACGGCGTTTCGGTCTTGGGCGTTTCCGGCCGATATACGCTGTGCCGCCTTATACAGTTCGCGTCACCCGCATTGCAACAACCACTGGTCAATCCTCGGCCGCTCCTCAAAAGAGCACCTCGACTCGGATGTCTACCAGGTCACGACAACAGGAATTGCACCCGCACGATACGCATGACGCTCTTTTATTCTTCTGTCTTCGACGACCTACATAATCTAGTCGATAGACCTCGCATCACGACGACAACAACAGTGAGACCGGCTCTCGGTTCCACAGGCCCTCGCTGCGCCACTCAGCTGCGCGAGCAGTTCGAACACGGTAAATGAGATGCGAATTCGATAATATCACGACCATGGAGAGCCCTCCTCGATTCATTTCACGCGTTTATTTTATATACCCGGTGTGGCCCAAGGAGTTTCAATATTGTGGAGGCCGGGGAGGGTTGCCAGCCAAGTAATTTTGTGATTTTGCTTTAGAGGAAGAGTAGTTGAAGAAGGGACTTCATTTGCAGCTTCAGGCGGTCTTGGGCGGAGGAACAGTAAGAAGGGCAGGCGGATGAGGAAGAGTGGAGTAGTTGGAAAGCTTGACGGCCTAGATGAAGCATCATACGGCATCGTTATACCTGGTGCTGCTAGATAGCATCGGTATCGGCAGAGGCAGAGCCGTGGACCGTCATGGGAAGACACTGCGCCGATTTACTTATTGAAATGCAAATGAGGTGTTTTTGGGAATGTTTGCACAGTTGTGTCATATTGCCTCGGCTTCTTTAAATTTCTTGCTCAGCTACCTCTTGGCTAGGAGGATGCTGCTCTACACGGGTCCTTGCGAGGTCGGTCGCTGTGATCGAGTTAGACGCGGTCTGCCCCACCGCGGGGTGCTGCATGTTCGTCGGAGGGTCAGCGGAGGGTCTATTTCTTGTCTCTGGAAACATTCCCCGACCCTACGAAGCACCAAGTTAATCTCGGGTTTGCTCCTGCGCCTAGCTCCTCGTACCGCGGGCATATCTGCGAATTGCTTTACCAGCCTCTACCCACAGTGCACAATGGCCGACGTCAAGGCGAACGCAGAGGCTCTAGTTCCCAAGTTCAAGCTAGACCGCATCCTCAACCAAGGTAGGTAACCAACTTCAGGTTCCACGCTCCGCAACCCCCCTCCCTCTCTTCGCCAATGCTGACACGGGAGTAGACCAAGCTGGGCGCCGCACGTCGCTCTACGGCCACATCGACGAGCAGCCCGCGCTGCTGATCCTCGAGCGCGCGCCGTTCCCCGCCGAGCTGGCGTACCTAGCCGACGTGCCGTCCACGCTGGCGCGGCTGCAGAACCTGGGCGCCAACGACATCTATCACTGGTACATGGCGCGCAGCGGCGTGGAGAAGGGGACGACGGAGGCCGGAGACGGGTTTTTCGCCGATCTCAAGGTTAACCTCATCTACCCGTGCACGGAAGCACACGTCAAGAAGTACAGCAAGCAGGGCGTGCGGTTCGTGACGGAGACGCCGGACATCTACAGGGACAGCATCCGGCCGTACATGCTCAGCAAGCGGGAGCAGGGGCGGCTGAACTGGGTGTTCAACATTATCGAAGGGAAGAAGGAAGTCGAGGACGTTATATACAGGACCACGCTGGGAGAGGCGGGCGACGAGGGCTTCCTCCTCCTGCCCGACTTGAACTGGGACCGCAAGACGCTCGACGCGCTGCACCTGCTGGCACTCGTGGAGCGACGAGACATTTGGTCGCTGCGGGACCTCCGCAAGAGGCACATCCCCTGGCTGGAGCACATGAAGGCCAAGCTCATCGCGGCCACGGTGGAGACGTATCCGTCCATTGAGCCCGACCAGCTCAAGTTGTACGTTCACTATCAGCCCACGTACTACCACTTCCACATTCATATCGTGCACGTCGCTCTCGAGGCCGGGGCGACGCAGGCGGCGGGCAAGGCGGTCGGGCTGGAGAGCATCATGGAAACGCTCGGGGCAATGGCGGGAGACGACGAAGCGGGCATGGACGGGGTCTCGATGAGCTACACGCTAGGAGAGGCGAGCGAACTATGGACAGAGGTGTTTGAGCCGCTCAAGACTGGCGGCGGAGCTTCTCAATAGCAACGATGAGGTCGTTGACGCCTGCGCCGTTGGGGCAGTCCATCCACTGTTCGTCGTCGCGGATGCAGTAGATTTCGTTGTTGAGACGGACGGTGCAGCTCTTGGTAACGCCGGCCTGGATTGGTCAAGTCAGCACGCAACAATCTTGGCTTCATGCATAATATACCCTTCTATCCCCATCAACCGCCTTGAGAACGTACCTCGCTGGTTCTTTGGATGCTGTGGCGAAGGAGACCGAGGCCATGGGCACCGTCATCCTTGGTGGCGCACTCGTTGAGGGCCTGGAAGTCAATGGCGTGCTCAAGGGCACAGTCTTCAATGAGAGAGCGCTCGGGGATCTGCTCGTAGTCGCGCGTCAGGCACATGACGAAGCCGAGGCTGATCTTGGGATCGGGGTAGAGCTCGAGGGCGCAGAGCTCGATGATGTTGCCCATACACTCTTCAGGGCCGTGCTTGCATTCGACGCCGTCGTTGGTGGTTGGCCTGGATAAGGAAGGGCGGGGTTAGCTTTTAGAGAAAGGGAAGCCGAGTGGATGGAGGTGCGGAGGCGATGCTGGACGTACTGGCCGATGTAGGAGAGGGTGAAGTTGACCTTGTCGTGGACGCGCTGCATGACGGGCAGGATCAGCAGTCGCAGAGCATCCTGGAAGCGCAAGAGGTCAGCAAGGAGGGAGGGGTTCAGAGGGAGCAGACGAGCGCGCGAGGGCTTACTCGGGTGTCGGGGCATTTGCTGATGATGTGCGCCTCGAGGGGGACGAGGCTGGCGGTGGACTCGATGAGGGCATCGCCGACAACGGACCCGACGTGCAAGGGCTGGATCGCGAAGGGCTGGAACTGCCAGAAGGCGTAGAGGGCGGCGAGGCAGAACAATACAGTGGCAACGGGACGGCTGCGGCGTACGGATCGCGACGGGGACATGGCTCGCTTCTCGCCCATGGCGACGAGAGGGATGGGGATCGAGGCGTGGGTTGATATGTTGATTACGGATGCGTATTAGTTAATAGTTGCAAGGCGTGAGAGTGGTTGATGATGGGCAGCTGGGGTGTATGGATCGGGATGATTGTGGATGTTGGATGTGGAGGACTAAGTTGACTTTGGGAGCGGCTCCGAGGGAGGTGAAAACGGCTGGTTGCCCGGCTAGGTAGGTAGGTATGTAGCATGATGGTGATGACGAGATGGATCGCTTGACTGGACCCCCGCCGCTATCCCTTTGACTGTGTTAAGGCAACAGGTGGGCTTGGCGCCCCACATCACCCCCTGCCGCGGCTGAGTACAAGAGAGTGACCTAGAGCGCGTTCAGAAACAACCCCGCCTAATTCCTCATACAACGCGTTCTTGATGTCCCTATGGATTCCCAACTGCCCCCCAGCCAAGCGGTCAATGTGTATGATGACAATAGCTTCATTCGCGTTGACTACGGCAGCCGCCGTGAGCACCCAACTGATAATACGTGCCGGCTAATCAAAAATCCGGTCCCGGATCGCGGCTACAACTTCGAGCTGATGGACCTTCCCAATGTGGCCCTTGTGTTAGCAGCTCTGCCCTAGCAGCTGCTGTTACTATTCTAGGCATTCCTACCTATTTCTCTAGTAGAGGGATGGGTCAGCTACACGAATAGCTGGGTTGGTCATCTCTTACAGCAGCATGAAGCTGGCATCTGTATTTTAAAGCTGTGGTTATAACTGTTGACTTAAAAGCCGACCTCTATTGCTAAACTCTACATATAGCTCGCAATCCTGATTTATATGCAAATTCATATAGAACTAGCGATTAAGGACTATTAGAAGGTTTCTAAGCCACAGCAAATAGAGCTCTTACACCTAGTCACTAAGTATATGAGTTATAACCGCTTTACGCAACTATCACGATATATTTATCTCTTTAACTTTATAACAATTGATTAGGGTCCTGATGTCACCTTTCTTAGCCAGACCTATAGCCGGGTTAACGCCTAGTCTAACCACATACAGCATGCGTCTACGGTTTTCTTCATCCCAGGCACAGCTATCACTGTAGATGAGTGTATAGTCTGCTTTCTTGGCCGGTCCCTTAATATAACAACCGTCCCTAACAAGCCGATCTTAACGGGCTTTAAAGTCTGGGTTATAGCCCAACAGGGCTATTTCCTCTGGTGGATTTAGCACAGGCTAGGCCGGAAGTTTAGGCCTATAGGGGTCCAGCCGGCTTAACAGCTCCGGTAAGGGTTATAGCTACAGCAGAGCTGGCAGCGGATATAAGAGAGGATAATTTATCTAAACCTAACTTAAGCTGTGGTTGTTGCCCTAGTAAATCTGCTGCCAGATTCTATATATCACATCTTTCTTAATAACTTATTCTCTTCTAATAACCTCTTTCACTAGCTCTGTCAGCTTGGCCATAAGGCTATAAGCATAGCCTGCTGTAACTATAGTCTTCACACATCTCTTGTTAAGCTTAAGGCTGCAGATAACACAGCTGCTAGCAGCATCAAATTTAACACTCTTAAAGCTATCCCTACAGCAGATAATAAGGTCAGTCATTAGGATATTATTATGCTGTATTTCCCCTACTAATTTGTCTTCCGCTAGGTCAATCAGATCGTGTGGAAAGATAATACCCTTATGCTATTCCTTTCAACTGCATTTACAGGCAATAAAAGGAGTAACTGTAAGAGGAAAAGACCGACAGGGGACTAAATGCAATCACGGCTAATACAGCGTTTCTTTAGTGACAAGCCTGTCAAGCTGCTTTCTATCCTGTCTATCACAGCTGCTTACAATCTTGAGATAAATACAGTAGACTATGGTGACCAACTGCGGTCTTATTAGGGCCCTAACCGCCGTGTGCGTAGGGGCGGCTAGAAGGCCCTTGCTTGGGACTTTCTATTAGAAATAGCCCTCATTAACAGCTTCCTTTTACAGCTACGAGGGCAGCCACAGTGGAAGCTAGAGTCATCACAGAAGAGTTGGCGGCAACGCCTTATTAATGACCTCATCAAAGCGTACGCAGCCAAAAGTCAGTCGCGTCAGAGGTTTCGAACGGGAGACGAATTTACGCCCGTCTCACAGCACGATTAGGTCCGAAATAAGAATCCGTCGGCATGCCGGGCTTGTAAGAACGTACGGCTAGGCGAGGGTCGGCCGCGGCAGCCGTTGCAAGCAGCCAGCGGCAACAGCCGCCCGACTGTACGGAAATCGCGATATCAGTGTAAGCAATGTGATGTAGCTCTTTGTAGATCGGGAAATTGCTGGGACTTCTATCACCATATAAAATAGGTGGGGGCAGAGGTATCTTTCATTTGCATAACTTTTATTGGTCTGAGCCCCTGTCACTAGCGTATGTGTTGCCTTAACACAGTCAAAGGGATACAGGACTAGTATACAGACCCGACAGACGGTTCCATCAACTTTTAGCTACTAAGTAGGCCTACATAGAGTACCTTACCTAGGTACCTATCTACCTACGAGAGTATTGGCCGTATATCAACACTGGCAGGTTCACTCCACATAAGTCCTGAATGTTTAAAAATAGATAAACCCGATTTCAAGAGCCCCCATCATTTTGAAAAGATTCAATGGTTCGAGAGCTAATTATGTGGTGGAGCGAGGTCAATGTTGAAAAACACCCATCACCCGCGTAGGGTACGTATGGGCCGGGGGGCTGCACCACATAAGCCTCTAGGCCACAGCGTTAAAGCCGTCCTTGCAGCCGCCCGCCTTACGGGCCGAACACTCCCTAACGGATACTCCGTACTCGCTGTAGGGTTGGCCGTGAATGGGATGCAATCCATTGGATGACCCGTCCCCATCTCCATCCAAACGGCCAGCGCAACGGCCGGCAATGTAACGGTGCACGTTGAGAACTGGGTTTGCGTCAGGCCAGAGCAGTCGTTGATCAGTGCAGTGCAGTGCAGTGCAGTGTAGTGCATCACGGCCGCAAGAGTCGTAGACGGTAGAACGCCCCGACAGAGAGGAGAAGTGGATGGAGCATGCGCCTCCTCCTCCACTCGATTGCAGCTCAACTATTGCTAGGAAGGGATACTTATACCCGCCATGGTGCCCCTCGGCCGAGCTTTGTTAATTACTAGGCCTAGTAGCTCCTGATATTGGTTTCCCAAAGTACTTACTTGCTTTTCCCCCCTTCAGACGGGGAACTGTCAGGGCAGCGCAGCTTCGTCATTGACGCCAGAGTGGTTTTGCAGCTTGCCATTGGCTGCGGCGGTGACTGTAGCCCGTACTTCGTACCTAAGGCAACATCCAATACCTTAACTTTGGTTGGCGACCAACCACCGTCCTTCCTTGTCTCTCTCTCTCTCTCCTGCTTCCCTACTTCCACTAGACGACAACCTACTTCCACTGTACAGCACTGTCACTGACGATCTGTTTTTTGTCTCTCTCTTCAAGTTTCTTCCAACCACTGCCACACCGCAGTTGATCACTCCCCGCACTCTGGCCTGCAACAGCAATTGTCGTTCCTGCCGCTCTCTATCGACTGCCAACCCCACTGGTATAAGATGTTCTAGTCTTGCGAGATCGCCAACTCAGTCTCCCCCCCTTGCTCAACCCAGTTTCAACCCCAGATCCGCTTTCAGCAATGGCTTCCCCGGCATCCTCGATCCGCCGCTTCCTGGAGCCGCTCCACATCGACATCGACAAGGTCCACTCCTTGTCCCAGGCCTTTGAGCGGACCTTTGAACAGCTCGCCCTCGAATCGCAGAACCAGTTCCTGCCTACGCCAATCACCGAGTCGATTTTGCGGCCCGCGCATGAAGAGAGCCAAGGATGGTGAGTTTCCGGCGTTTCCCCCTGATGGACCCAACGGAATCGAGCGTCTCGCCCCTGTTTCTGGGAATACAATGAACTGACACCAAGCTCCCAGCCATCTTGCCATTGATATGTAAGTCACTTGCACGCAGCTCTCGTTGTTCTTGATGTTAATGGCTTCATAGTGGAGGCACCAACCTCAGGGTTGGGTTTGTTGAGCTGCGGCCCAAGGCGTCACCGGATTTAACGGCTGCTCAGGTCGACGGCGCTGCTCACAGCAAAGCCCTGGACCACCTCCAGGAGACTTCCAGACGTATGCGGAGGCTCATGGAAAAGTCCTGGCCCATCGACGACCACCTGAAAAACGAAAACTCGGACAGCTTGTTCTTGTGGATTGGAAAGTGCATCGCCGAGGTCATCCGCGATGGGTGCAAGACGTTGCAGCTTCTGGCTGACCGGGATATCCCGTTGGGGGTGACTTTTAGCTTCCCCATGGTACAGCATTCGCTATCCGAGGCGACTCTCATGACCATGGGCAAGGGCTTTGCCATATCTTCCAACCTCGACCTTGGTGCTCAGCTGCTCGCTGGATACAACCGGGCCAAGTCGTCCGATCTTCCCCCAATTCGGGTCGAGGCCATCGCCAACGATTCTGTGTCGACACTGGTTTCGTTCGTCTTCACGTATGACGAATCTAATGTCCGTAGAGGAACGATGGGTCTGATTCTCGGCACTGGCTGCAATGCAACAATCCCTCTAAGATTGAGCCAACTGCACCCAAGCAAGCGCCCGCAGCACGTTCCCGTCTGCCCCGGGGAACACGCCGAAGCCGACATGAAGATTACGGTCAACACCGAATGGAGCATTAACGGCACGGCGCCTCCTTTGCGAGAACTTGGCCTGTTGAGTCGGTGGGATAAGGTGTTGGATTCACAAAACGAGTCGCCTGGCTTCCAGCCTCTGGAGTACATGACGGCCGGGAGATACCTGGGCGAGCTCGGGCGCATCATGCTGGTCGATTATATGACGTGCGACTTGGGAATCGCTGCAGAAACACTGCCAGCGAAACTCCTGCAGAGGCACGGTCTCACGACGACGTTCTTGAGTCACTTCAAGCCCCTCCAATCGCCGCATCTCTTATCTAGCCTGAAGGCGGAGTTTCCGGAATCGTCAGGGTCGGCTTCGTTTACTTGGACCGAGGACCTTGCCGCCGCCCTCTACCATATTGCCAAGGCTATCGAGGTCCGCGCGGCCGGTATCGTGGCGGCGGCGACGCTTGGTTTACTCACACTTTCCGGTGACGTCCCCCCCGAAGGCTCGCCTGTCGTGGATCAGGCTTACAAGTTGGGCGTTGGTTACACGGGCGGTTGCATTGTCCACTTCCAGGACTATTTATCGGACTGCCAGAGTTTTCTGGACCAATTGCTGGAGAAGCGGTTCGGCGACAAGGGTCTGCTGGAGGTAGTTTTGAGCCCCTGCCACGACGGGGGTATCACGGGAGCGGGCATTCTCGTGGCTGCGGCGTCATCGACAACCAAGGACAGCACGAGTTAGAAGTTTGAGTGACCTGGAGGCTTGGAGCGGCTGGGCCGCCTCGGCAACCATCACGGCAGACGTGCCGCTTTGAGACGGGTTACGGGCGACGTCGGCGTTGAGGAGGCTATGATATATAGTCATCCCGGTTTAGGAGCCTAGGACCTGAGAGCCTGAGCCAGGGCGGCAGGCCGTTTATAGAGAAAGAACAGTTTAGACGATTGAAGAAGTGTGCGGGTTGGCAGCTCCTTTGTGTTGACTCACTCGCCGAAGCACAACACCCTTGAAGACTCATTCATGTAAGTCGGCCGACCAAGGCACCGAAGTTATACGTTGCGGGGCGGGCATGTCTTTCTTAATAATCGACTGCATGCGCAAATGCAACAAATGTAAGCAAGCACCCGCCCAACCGCCGAAAAGTCTGCCATCACGACAACCACGGCTCCACAGGCGCATGTCCGGCTATAATCCACTAGTTCCCGCCCTTCTCATTCCTCTAATCTGAACTCCCTAGGTACATACTAGCAATCCAGGAAGCCGGATTGTTTGTATCAACGGTCAACATGAGCTCCTATTCTGCGAGAGACGGGCGCTCGGGCAATTCCGCCGCAGCCACGGGAGCTTCCCTTGGCGAGAACGTCTCCGGTCCGGTACCGGTTCCGGTGCCGGCGAGCCGCCGGAGGACGCGCGGGAACGACGCCGGTGTCGCTGAAGGCGAGGTCGATGTCGCCGACTTCGAGGCGGTTTCGAGGTCGATGACGACGGGCGGGCTGTTTCTAGAGCCGGAGGGCATGGAGAATGCTATGCTGCGGCCGGCTGTGTCGAATGCCAAGGACGAGGAGGGCGATGGTGATGGTGATGGTGATGGTGATGGTGATGGTGATGGTGACGGTGACGACGAAGGCGACGAGGACGAGGATGCTTCGTGCGAAGATGACGGCGGGCCCGACGAAGAGTCCCCGCTGCTGCTGCTGCACCGCTCTCGCTCGCGGGCGTCGTCCAAGGCGCGATCCGACGTCTCGGCGGCCACGACGACGCCGTTCCTCAACAACACGTCGGTCACGCGGTTCTGGTTCATCTTCTCGCAGCTGCAGATGTCGTACTTCATCGCCGTATTCGACGGCACCATCATGGCGTCGTCGCACCCGGTCATCACGTCCTACTTCCACGCCTCCAACTCGGCCTCGTGGCTGTCGACGGCCTTTCTGCTGACGTCGACGGCCTTCCAGCCGCTGCTGGGCCGCCTGTCGGACGCCATCGGCCGCAAGCCGCTGTTCGTCGGGTGCATCGGCGTCTTCGCGCTTGCAACGGCGTGGTGCGGCCTGGCCACGAGCATCGAGAGCTTCATCCTTGCGAGGGCCATGTGCGGGCTCGGCGCCGGCGGCGTCATGACGCTGGGCAGCATCATTCTCAGCGACTTGGTCCCTATTGAGTGAGTTTGCCCTTCCCTCTCTTCCTTGCATGACAGATGGTCTGTACGTAGACCCTCATGTAGTTTCCAGCAACTAAAACACGCGGGGCAACAGGGACCGCGGCAAATACCAATCCTACATCAACGCCAACTACGGCTTCGGCTCGGCGCTCGGCGCCGCGACGGGAGGCGCCATGGCCGACTATCTCGGCTGGCGCTGGGAGTTTGGCATCCAGGTGCCGCCGCTGCTGCTGTGCATGGCCGTCTCCATGGTGGCCATCCCGGACGACCTGGGCATCCTGGGCGAGCGCAAGAGCGTGTGGCAGGCGCTGAAGGAGTTTGACGCCAAGGGCTCGCTGATGCTGACGACGGCCATTGCGTTTGTGATTCTGGGGCTGGTGAGTTTTGTTATTGTTTGTTTGTCTGTTTGCTTGTTGACCGTTTGCGATAGAACCTCGGAGGCAACGTCTTGCCGTGTAAGTGCGAGCGACTTCTAAACTTCCACGTCCAAGAGACTAACAAATCATCCCCCCCCAGGGTCGCACCCGTTCGTCATTGCCTCGCTCTCCATCTTCGTCGTCGTCTTCCCGCTCTTCCTCTGGGTCGAGTCCTGGGTGCACAAGCCCATCATGCCGCTGTATCTGATCCGCCAGTCGCCGCGCGCCAACCTCATCTTCAGCAACTTCATCGCCGCTCTGCTGGCCAACTCGATCCTCTTCAACATGTGAGCAATTCCCCTCTCTCCTTCTTTGTTTTACTTTTTTTTCATTGTCTCTATTCGTGCTAAACACAAACGTGCGCAAAACCCAAAAGGCCCCTGTACTTCCAGGCCGTCCTCCTCACCTCCGCCACCTCCTCCGGCCTCCGGCTCGTCGTCCCCACCGTCGCCGCCTCCGTCGCCGGCACCTCGGTCGGCTTCGCCGTGACCTGGACGCGCCGCCTCAAGTGGCCCGTCTCGGCCGGCACTGCCTTCCTGCTCGTCGGCACCACGTGCCTCGCGTGCCTGCGCCGCGACCTCCCGCGCCCGCTGTACCTGTTCGTCATGCTGCCCTCGTCGATCGGCCAGGGCTTCCAGTTCCCCGGCACCTTCATCGCCATCCTGGCCACGTCGGCCCAGTCGGAGCAGGCCGTCGTCACCAGCACCCTCATCCTGTGGCGCAGCCTCGGCCAGGTCCTCGGCGTCGCCGGCAGCAGCCTGGTGCTGCAGAACGCCCTGCTGCACTACCTCGGCGAGTTCGTCCACGGCGACCAGCGCGACGACGTCATCCGCCGCGTGCGCAGCTCCGTCGAGGAGGTCGTCAAGCTGGAGCCCCGGTATCGCGAGCAGGTCATCCAGAGCTACGAGGCCGCTCTGCGCTTGACCTTTGTCGCCTGTGCCGTGCTTGCCGCCGTCTCGGTGCTCTTGATCATGCCTATAAAGTTGCCCCGTCTCGGCGTGAGGAAGAGATAGACGGATAGCTGTACGACCTGGAAGCATTTTAAATATCTTAAGAGCAGCTACTATAAAGGCATGAACAAGAAAAGTAGTGCAAGGCAAACATACCATAGAATGAATCAGTCAGCAGCAGTAGACGGGATTGTCAGCATCCATTGATATATCAAGTAACCCCCCCGCCCGTCCCACGCTTTATTGGCTCCTAATTCATCGTACATGCATTTTGTCCCTTTAATGAAATCCGTTCACGCCGTCTGCCAGTAGAGCATCCAGCTCCTCCTTGGCCTTCCTGTATCCCTCCTGCGCCTCTCTCTCGCGCTTGTTGACAAAGCCCACCTCCTCCCGCAAGGCGCTTAGACGTCGTCCGATGGCGACGTCTTCCGAGATGGCCAGCGTCTTGAACGCGCTCAGCGCCACACGGGCCTTCTCGAGGGCCTCGGAGGCGTCGCCGACCTTGTCCTTGAGCATCTTCTGTCGCTTCTGGTAGCCGCCGAGGTGCAGAGACAACTTCTTCTCTAGCTTGGCTCCCTGTTCTGCCGAGGCCATGATTGAATCCTGAATCGACTGTTCCATAGTTAGTACTGAAACAGCTGGAGCTTGGCGACTTGCTTGGGCATCAACTTACATCGAAAGCAGCTTTCATGGCCACGCCCTCCTCTTCCTCGTCGTCATTGTAGCAGCCGAGGCCCAGGAGCAGTGAGCTGCTAGCGCGGGCCTCGAAGGCAGATTGAATATCCTCCAAGCTGGGTAATGGCTTTGTTTCCGATAGGATCAAAAGGCGTGCCTCGGCAAGGGAATCGTCGTCGAGCTGAGGTAGAGCCCAAGGCGTGCCTTTGACTTGTGCACCAGCCAGGGGGTACTTGATGGCATCGTTGGCGATGAGGGCTGCTGACTCCTTGGCGATGAGGGCTTCTGCGGCATTGGTCAACGTGCTGGCCTTCTTTAACAATTCAGCCACGTCGACAACCACTGGCCGCGGCAGGCTGCGCTGCATGACTTGAGTTCGCCGTCGGAACTCGATGGCTTCTTCCGCTTCTCGTCTCTCGCGTTCTCGGCGATCACGCTCCTCGGCATCCTCTTCGGGTGCATCCTCCAGCTGCATCGCTTCCCTCTGCTCGTCAGGGATATCAAACTCCCATTCGACATCTTTTGGCTTGGGAAGCGCAGAGAGCCCGGACCGCAGCTGGTTTCGCATCGCAAGTTCTCGCATCTTGACGTCTCGGGGGGTAGCCGAAACCAATGACATGTTGTCGTCTTGGTTCAGCGCAAGAGTATCTCGGGGTGTCCGCATCGGGGTCTGTCCCGGCTGACGCGGCGTGGCACCGACGCCGTTGGCTCCTCTTATGGGGGTCGCTAGCGGGTTGGGTGTTGCCATGGTCTGCTTCCGAGGAGTAATGCCATCGAAGCCTGTCGAGGCGGATCCCTGGTGAAGGGGGGTGTTTTCACCTCCCAACAAGGCCGACTGCGTATCGTTGAGGGCTCGGATATTTCGAATCTCGTTGGCGATGTGGTCGTCTTGTTCAGGGGCTTTCGGTGTTCGGATGGGTGCACTCGAGTTGAGGGTCGAGTATGTGCTGACGAGTCCCCGGGTGGCATCGTTCTCGCTTTCTCTGGCTCGGATGTTGGCTGCCTCGCCCATCTTGCCCATCTTGACGATATCCTCCAGCTCGCCCTCGCTGACCTGCGGTGCTGGCAGAACCAAGGAGCGTCGTTTGCTGCTTTGTTCAGCCTCGCGGATCTTCTGCAATTGGCCAGCCTTCAGCGCTGCCTTGGTCGACTCCGACGCGCTGTCCTTATCGTTCTTCTGTCGCTTTCGGCCATTATCGTCCTCGCCGTCACCCTTGCGCTTGTTGGCGAGCTGTTGCTTGCGGGGATCGAAGGCATCGCGCTGAGCTTCGTTCTGTACCAGCTCTTCGGAAGTATCGTAGAATCCAGTCAAAGCCCTTTTTTCAAAAGGAATATCCGCATTGTAATCCATCTCGCCCTTCTTCCGCGTCGTGACCTTGACGTTGATGCCAGCGGTCTTCAGCTCTCTCCGTTTCTGCAGAGCGGCCAGGCGGCGCGACTCCTCCTGCTGGCGCTCCCGAGCCTTTCGCTTCGCCTTTTTTCCCTGTGTGTTCGCCAAGCGGGCGCGAGCCTCGCTCAGCATCTCCTTTTCGTCCTCGTCGAGATCGATCGTGTCGGGTCGGGCGGGCTTGGTCTCGGGGTCCGGGTCGAGCTCACCGGGACGCAGCCTCCTCACGTCGTCGGCGCTGGGCGCCTGGGTCTCGCCGCCATCGGGGCCGGTGAGGCCAAGGCCGGAAGACTCCCGCGCCTCGGCCTCGTCGAGGAGCTTCTGGTATCGCTCTAGGCACTGGTTCGCGGTTCGGCCGACAATGGGGGCGATGGTGCGCCACTGCGTGGGCATAATCTTGGCGAGGTGCAGCAGCTTCTCATCTTCCTCCTTGCTCCACTCGATCTTTTTGATGCTGGGATCGAGCCATTCGTTCCATCGCGCCTTGCACTGCTTGGGGGTCTTGCGAGCAAGCAGCGAGGAGACGCGCGCCCATTGGTTGAGGCCATACTTGGAGACGGAGGCCTTGAGGATTTCATCCTCGATGTTTGTCCAGACTCCTCCCTTGACGACGGGCATCGTGACGGTGGGTTTGGAGTCGCGCTGTCGAAGGGTTGGATGCGACTGAGTCTGTCGACGGCCTCAAAACACGCTTTCCTGAAAATATCTAATAAGGCCTACTAGTAAGCGTGACGAAGAGCTTCAGGTGCAAAGTGCTGAGTCATGTTTTAGGGGCTGGTGATTGGCTCGTAGGTGATCGGGTGCACGAGCCAACCACCAATCTCGTTCCTGACAGGAAATAAGGCGCTGCAGCGTCTTGCAAGCTAAGGAGAGGAGGAGCCAGGGAGCTTCGTCGTCTTGATATTAATGACTATAATTAGTAAGTACTTATTGTTGAGGGATGAAGCTTTCTCCTTTCGCCTTTCGTCAGCGTTACTGAGTAGGATCATAGGAGAACAACTGCTTTCCCCTCGTCTACATCCCGAACATTCATTCAAGTGCTGGCAGGTCAGAGCTGGCGCTGGAGGTACTCCGTCCAGCCTGCAGCTCAACGTCATTGGATCGGGAAACGCCGTGCTGGCCATATATCAAACGTGGGGAAACACGTTGCACCATATCTACGTTAGTTACGTACGAATTCCGTCCTGATCAGGGAATCAGTGACGACGAGTGACTGATGATAAGCCAAGAGGCGGGTGACCGGCCTGACTACGCAACTACGGTACCGAAACCCGACTGTGCCTCTCCCCCCCCCCTGTGAAACAACGAGCTTATCAGTGAGTCTCTCTATTCACAAGTGGCTGCATGGTAGTCAATCGCCGAGCTATGGACAGTACTCCGTATGTAGATAGGTATGTCGGTACGCGGCGCAGTGGAGTACGTCATCCATTTGTTCGCTGGCAACCACCTCACTTCCCGGTTTCAGAACCTAGATTATTAGCTGGCAATCTGATCTGGGTCAACGGTTTGTCTATTCGGGCCGGAGACGTTGGGACTTCGAGGTTGGAATGTGAGGGATATCCAAGTTAATCAAGCCTCTGGGAAATCCACTGGCTGCCTTGTCTCACGAGGGAATAATACGCTTGCATCTATTCCTCCTTCGCCTCGATAGAAAGAAAGAAAGTCCGAAGTGTAGTACGGACGCGGAGGTTGCACCGCAGGTCTTCGGTCCCGCCCCCTCCGGAGCCCGAGTCGTGAGCCCCGGCCCAACTGGCACTCACTGGCGCTTGGCTAGGTCTGGGTAGCTCGAATCGTATCCACCCCCCATCAGTATAGCCAACTCACTCAACGCATCTTCAAGTCCGGTTTCCTGCCTTTGCCATTATTAATCCAGATCCTCTCCCCTCTCGTTGAGTTTCGCATACTTTCCTAATACATTAGACTGCCCTTTCTCGGAGATCTGGCGTCTCTTCGTTGACATATCCTTCTTACTCGAAGTGCCATGCGATAGCGATAGCTCCCTAGCTTGCCAGCATCGTCCCCCCCGACGACCGATCTACGCGCGCACATCCATCGTCTCTGTCGCTTACTATAGAGACTTGTCATCGCCCTTCCGCGCGCGCGTACCTCTTTTGCGCGTCTACCCGCCGTCATGGTGACAGCGAACCAAGCCGGCGGCGACGCGACGACCTCTCCGGCCTTTGCGACAGCGGACCCCACCGCCGAAGACACCGAGACCACCCGCCTGCTGGGCAATGACTACCAGGAGACTCGTCCTGGCGACGGCGCCAACTCTACCGAGGGCGGCTGGGATGGATACAAAGACTTCGAGGGCTTGCCGTGGTGGCGCAGACCTACCGTGTGCACACCCGCCGCCACACTCTAACTGCATGTCAGTTCTGACGGCAATACACAGGTCTTCTGGCTGCTCGGCCCCTTTGCCATCTTCACCCTCGCATTTGGAGGTGTCATGGTGCCGAGGTTGAATCTGTGAGCATCTCCTTTTCCAAATCATTGCTCCCGCCGGAGCACCATCCTATTGCGCCTGCTGAACCCGTGTGTGCCGAAAATAGAATCCTCGACCTCGTCTGTAAGCAGTACTTCGCCGACCAGAAGCTCCAGAATCCCAACACCGTCTTCAATCCCGTGCTTCTGGGAAGCGACAATCCGCAGTGCAAGATCCCCGAGGTCCAGAGGAACGTAGCAACCTTCATGCTGGTCATGAACTTCATCACTGGAATCCTCAGTGCGATTGTCGCCCCGCGCATAGGCCACCTGTCTGATAGATACGGCCGGACGCGTCTCTTGGCGCTGACATCGGTCGGTGGAGTGTTCGCCGAGTTCATCACCGTCCTCGTTGCTCGGTATCCGAATGCCATCAACTATCGATGGCTTCTGCTCGGCAGCATCTTCGACGGCATGACGGGCTCCTTCACGGCCGGAAGCATCATGAGTCAATCGTACACTAGCGACTGCACGCCGCCCTCGAAGCGAGCCGTATCAATGGGCTACGTGCACGCGTGCTTGTTCACCGGTCTGGCGTTTGGCCCTCTCCTGGCTGGGTACTTCGTCAAGTGGACGGGCAGCCTTCTTTCCATCTTCTACGTCGTGCTGGGGTGCCACATTGTCTTCATCTTGGTTGTCGCCTTCGTGGTTCCCGAGTCGCTCTCCAAGCAGAAGCAGCTGGCAGCCCGGGAGAAATGGGGAAAAGAGCGGGAGATGCGAGCTCAGGTCGGAGCGACGTCTTGGCTGGCCACCGTCCAGACCGTCAACCCCTTCGCGCCTCTCCAGATTCTTTGGCCTCGGGGTCCGGGCACGTCGCCCGCCCTCCGCCGCAACCTGGTCGCCCTGGCTATCAACGACACCATCATCCTGGGATCCTCCATGTCTGCGGGCGCCGTCATCATCCTGTACAGCGGATACATCTTCGACTGGGGCAACTTTGAGAGCTCGCAGTTTGTGTCTGCCCTATCCATGGTCCGAGTCGTCGTGCTCATGGGCGTCTTCCCCATCATAAACTACTTTGGGCGCATACGCCCGGCTGCACGGAGGAGCAGGGCCGGTCTACCGCCGGCGCAAACGCACTCGGGAGCAGACAACCTTGACGTATGGACACTCCGAGCTGCTTTGATATCTGATATTTTGGGATCTGTTGGCTATTCACTGGCTCGTTCGGATGGCGTCTTCTTTGCGTGTGGTATGATCACGGCCGTCGGCGGGCTCGGTGGCGCCACCAGCCAAGCCATCCTTACCAAACATGTGCCATCCGAACGCGTGGGCCAAATCCTGGGAGCAGTTGGTATGCTCCACGCCTTGGCTCGGGTGCTTGGTCCTGTCCTGTTCAACGGACTATATGCCGCCACGGTGGCGGTCTTCCCCCAGGCCATCTTTGTGTTGCTGACCTCTACGTTTGCCTTTGCCCTAGCAGCCAGCTTCGTCTTGAAGCCCCATGGTAAGTTGCGTGTCGCAAGTGGCCCTTTTTCGTATGCTGATCTAAGTTTGCAGTTCGTTGGGAAGAGGAGCCCGAGGAAGAGGAAGAGGAAGAGCCAGTGGATGCTGCTTTGCTTCCTATCGATGGAGAAGACCAGGTTCGATTCTAGCAAACGCTTGCGGTTTAAGGAGTACTTATCTATGGGAGGGGGACATTTTGGTACCGAGTATAAGTTGCTTTTGGAGTTTTGGCTGGTGAGACGTGCTTGGGATATGCACATGGAACATATAGGATCCAGTCCACGTTTTCTATGTAAATTTTGCGAGGAAGTAGAGTATTTTGGGCCGTATGTGATTGAAGCATAAGGCGAACCTGGCTATAAGCAAGACAAATCACGCATACAATAAACGTATAATTAAATGCTTGTAGCTTGTTCAATCATATCATGCCCCGTCGCGCCGGCATCCCACTATCGTTTTCGGGTGGGGCCGTAACGGATCCGACACATGACATCACCCTCACACCCGACCCTCACCTCACTGCTCCATCACATCCGCTCGGGCTGCACCAACAGCCTCCTGAAACTCACGTTCGATTGAATTCTGCGAAGCTAAACCAAGGTTCTAGAAGGCTTGAGGAGCTGCTGGTCTTGCCGTCAGAGCATGTTCGCATTGAGGCTGTGGACAAAGACATCGACAACGTCTCTTGTAGCGGGTTGCAGCGCGAGAGGCATCATGACTTCCACGGGCGCAGGCGGTAGGACCGTCAGGTTTGGGCCGTTTGAGGTGACGAAACAGGTGAGTCGGCTGATCTTGCAGTGATGATACTCCCAAGGCTACTCAATGGGGTCTGTGAGCCACGGAAGTCGCGTCCGCCGTCTACTCACACAACTCATGAGCCTTCTCGCCTCACCTCATCGCTACCGCCGTTTTAGCTACACATCTCTTACCCATCCCTAGGTCTTCCTCACGACCCCTCATTCCTTCGCCATCGTCAACCTCAAGCCGCTGGTCCCAGGTCACATCCTCGTCTGCCCGCACGCGCCGCACCAGCGCATCACCGACCTGACGCCCGAGGAGACGGCGGACCTCTTCACGACGGTGCAGCTGACGCAGCGGCTCCTGGCGCGGGCCTACTTCCCGGAACCCACCCCGGACGCCGGCAGCTTCTCGGTGGCGGTGCAGGACGGCGCGGCGGCGGGCCAGACCGTCCCGCACCTGCACGTGCACGTCATCCCGCGCCAGGAGGGCGACCTGGGCTCGCCCGACGCCGTGTACGTCAAGATGGCCGGCGAGGAGGGCAACGTGGGCGGCGCGCTGTGGGATCGCGAGCTGCGCCGGCGGCCTGCGCCGGGGGGCGGCCTGCCGAGGGTGGACGATGAGGATCGGCACCCCAGGACTGAGGGGGAGATGGTGCAGGAGGCGGAGAGGTATAAGGCGACGCTGAGGGTGATGGGAGTTGAGTGAGGGTTGGATACGGATGGGAATGTATGTGTTGGAGGGTTGCACGCCTGCGATTGCGTGATGAGCTTACAGATTCCGGTGTCTAGATATCAGCTTCGCTCGGTCCAGTCGGAAAGGATGTCTATATCGACAAGCGAAGTATAGCCCTAGAAGCGGGCACCTTTCAGCTAGGCCCATCACTTGCATACTGTCCCATCTATTGGCACGCCCGAGATGCAGGACGGCAACGAACAACGTGAATTTGTAAGCATTGCCGAGCACATGTCAGCGTCAAGGCCGTTACATCGAAGAGCAAATGAGCCTAGACTTGAGCGCCACCTCGAAGAATGCATCCCTGTAGGCCTGAAGACGCATGCTGGAGGGTGTGACGAAGCAAACGCTGTGCCCCAAGCCTAGCAACCATGTTTACTGGTTGCGGGTTGATGTCCCAGGCGAATATGCGAGCGAAGTGGACAGGAGTTGGTGTTTCAATTGGTTTACACACGAGCAAAGGTGCTGCGACATGTCGAAAAGCTGTTTCGTTGTTACCAACAGATAGCGTCAGACGGCATAGACACTTGGTATCTGGTAAGTGGCCCCGGCCCTTTCGACTAAGAGTTACGAGTGTAATTGGCACAGACTCCGAAGCCTGATTCAGGCTCGAGCTAGGCAAGTCGTGCATTAGCTGGCCTGTTTGAGCATTGGTCAACCTCCCTGATAGAGCTAGCCAGGGCTAGCCAGGGGCTAGATGCATGTCAGGCCCCCAGCTTGCAGCAGCAATATCAAAATAAGCGGACACAAGCAGTCACCCACCACCCAACAGTGCCGTCTGATCATCACATAGTGAAGAAACAGGACTGGTAGGTAGGAAGAGCTGCAAAGCATCAAACTAGTCCAGTGGTAGCGAGAATGGGTAGGAGAGCCTAGGAATTTCGGGAACAATTCCAGGCCCAGCACCACTCAGCATCGTTTGGAGCCTGTAGAACTCTCACACCGGAACGTTCAACGTTACACTAGGAGGATATGGGCTTCACTGACTATTAGAAAAGGATTGCGGTGTTGTGATACCTGTATACTGCGTGACAGCAGGCTGGTGAGTGGACGGTACTCAGACTTGGAAGGAAAGCAAAGAGGTGAAGAAAGAGGGGGAAAATACGAGCCCATCTGAACTCCTGGAACTTTCGAATGAAGTGAAGGCTCCAACCACGCCAAATCCCGAGGTATTAGGCCTGGTGACATTGGCAAGCCGCGAAACCACGGTCCGGACCCCGCAAATCACCTGTAAATTGTTGTGGGGTTATATGCGAGGCATCTCACTGGTATGTAGGTAATGAGAACATGGCCAGTCCAGTTTATGCGGAGTTCGCGTAGGTTGGGCTGTCAATATCGAGGGCACGAGTCAAGTGTCGTCGCCTAGATAGTAGGAGTAGCGCGAGGTAAAGTCAGACAGCATTCCCATGATCGTTTTGGGATGTTTTTGTCTGCATTGTTCCCTCTCTCGGTTTCTTCTTTTCCAAACCCGAGAGTCCAATGACCATATACAGTTTTAATTTGAGCCAGGAGGATGGTCCGACTTAATGCCCAGCCGCGTTGATGGGACGTCGTTGAATGACCCCACAACGTGTGGCTGACCCCGTCACCCCCATGCGGGAACTAGTACAAGCCCCTGTTAGCGGACTTCAGTAGATGCATGACGATGGAGATGAGAGGGTCAGAGGGGCAGAGGGGCAACGAGGGGAAGCTGATGGTGGGGCGTAGAGTCTGGACAAGGTCATCATCCATGGTCACGAGGCCATTTTGATTCGAAGGGAGACCCAGGGCAATTGGCTTCACGCAGAAATTCCGCTGGAGGGAAGACTGCCCGACAGAATTCTTCCAGTGGCTAGCTACCGAATTCCGGTGGCGTACATGGCAAAAAGGCGGTGGGAGGGTGGGAGGTTGGCAATGGATGAGTGCGACCTAACTCCGGGTGGCGTTGGTCGTTGGTGTGGCCAGCGGTTTGGTGGCCGGCGGGGAGAAGAGAATCGCACCCCGGCTACTGCTAGCACAGTGCTCCATCGGCGTAGGAAAATTTCATGGAACCGGATGTGCAGCATGCAGACCGTCAACCATATGGGTAGCAGCGAGGCCGAGTCGAGCTCAGAGATAAGCCGCTAAAGTAGGATTTGCTTTGGTCCCATCGCCACTTGCATCTAACGTTATCGATTCGGAATAGGTCGTTAGGAAGCTGTAGATTTTGCAATCCAAAGGCGATCTGCCGTCGATCGTGACAGTAAACCTCAATCTTGTCCCGGAGGAGGGAAGACGGGAAATTGCCCGGTGAGACGGGATGAGGAGAGGGTGGAGGGGGAAGGGAGGAGAGGGAAGGAGAAATCCGGAAAGTTGATGCAGCGAGTCAACATGCGAGACAAGGTCGCAAACGACGCAGATGCGCGGGCGCACAGACAGCCACCAGGTAGCTTAAGCCGCCAACTAACGTTGCAACGGCGGCATCGACCGCATCCTGGTCTAGTTTATTGGTGCCCATAGAAGGTTCCGGTCTTCGGGGAGTGGCGTTGAGAGGAGCACCGTGCAAAGCCATTGGGGAGTTGTGACTGATGAGCGGTTGCATTCGAAGGCAAACGTCCCTGCTGGGTAACTTGAGGCTTGGGGGAGGCTTCGGGACATCGCACGTGCGTCACCGACAAGCATCTGAGACAGACAGACCAGATGGTTGCGTTTGCGTTCGCCCCTTCCCGAGCCGCATTCATCGTCGAGGTCGATCCTGACGGCATGTCTCATTGGAGTGATTTTTCGGTCCAATTAATGGGGCTGCCAGTGATGGGAGCGTTTTCGTCGTCACTCTGCGTGCTGTTGCATCTTGCAGTAGGTCGTGAGATGGTGAATGGGCCGATATGGGCATGTCTAGGCTCTCGACGCAAGTTTCAACGAGTGGCCTGTTCGTCTCGTTGTGACCAGGGAGTCAGCGCGTGAGCCTATGACTATAGGCTCGGCCTGAACCGGAAAGGACGGACATGTCGTCGAGATTGATGTTACGAGATGAACGCTGATGAGCTGTCGGCTCCGTCTTCCCAGTGCACGGTGAAATTTCATCCTTGGAAGGCGCCTGGCTACTTCGCACCTAGCGTATGGCTGTTGGCCAATCACGCCGCCTCGTCTGATGCTGATACCGGATACAGGAATACCCTAGCGCAGACCCACCTCAAATCGACGTCCAGGGTAGGCGTCAAGGCGTGCACAAGCCACATGAACACGAGCCATTATCGGTCGGGCCCGCCAATCACATTTCACTGTTTTCAACGAAGAAGCTGCATGCAGAATGGACCAGGGGGGCCTTTGCGGAGTACTGTGCTAGGAGGAGCCTTGCCGATCCAATCCGACGATGGCTTCTCCGACTGCCCGACTGTCCGACCGCTTCCTGCTCATCACGGACCACCGCCGACCACCCGTGCTAGCGATGCTCCGAAGAAGGATGTTGCTAGGCACCGCAAGCACCTACATCAGGCCGGCTTCTTCATGGTGCTTGGGTGAGTCAAGGGGTGGAGAGGACGGCACACATTCAGGGTCTTGTCTCTCTCTCCCTTCCTCCCTTGTGGTCCATGGAACCGCCTCGAAAAACTGCTGCGACAGACCCCCCCCCTCCTCTTCCACCCCTCTTGGAAAACGACCGCGCCGACGCATCCGACCGATCCCATCCAAAAATCCATCGGCCAAACATCTATCTCAGCCTTTAGCATGGGAAAGTATCAGTTGTGTCTCTCTGTCCCGTCAGGGTGCGTGCGACTCCGCCGACTCCAAAGCCTCCATCATGCAGTGACTTATTAGTCTTTCCCGTGGGTCACGCATACCTACCAGCTACCTGCCAAGGTAGTAATAGGTATCTCCGATGTACTTTATCGACGCCACCCCCTCCTGCTGCAAACGATCGTCCTTCTTGCCTCCATGCTTCCATCTCTTATCGGAGCGTTCCCAGCCTGGCAGAGGCCTGGCGACTCCACTACAGAAGCACCGCTGCGGCACTTGCTGCACTCAGGCTTACACGGGTGGGTGACCTGGATATCTCCGATTGCTCACTGCCCACGGTTCAAATATGGCCTCTCCTCCCCTCCCACCTTCTGTCTGGCTCTCTCTTGTAAATCTCACACGCACAGTTCCTCTTGCTAAATACTTGACTTCTGTTTGTACTTGTTCGGTGGTGTTCACGATTACTTTTGCCCTCGCTTTTGCTTGCTGCCTTTCTTCGCCTCGGACTGTACACGCCCGCCATCCTCTTCAGACATCCACGAGCCAGCATTCTTGCACGCTATTGCCCGCCACTGTCTCAGAGGAACGCTTCTACGTGCGATCGCATATCAAGGCGTTGAGTTTTCTGCTGTTTTCTGCTGTCAGCCAAGGCGAGGTAAAGCACCAATGGCTCTCCTGGGACAGTCTCGTGCCCGTAACCCGGATGGCTTTCCGGCGATGCAGCTCTTCCTACTCGGTGAGGCCCACTCTTGCATCCGTCGTCTCGGCGATGAATGAAACAATTGGCTAATCCTAATTGTGTATAGCTATTGTTCGATTAGCGGAGCCCGTGGCCCTGACGTCCATCTTCCCGTACGCGTGGGCATTGGTCAAGGACTTCAAGATTGGCGACGAAAAACATGCCTCATTCTACTCCGGTCTACTCATATCCGCCTTCTCGCTCGCCGAGGCCGCCATGGGCATGTACTGGGGCGGCTTGTCGGATCGGATCGGTCGAAAACCTGTCTTGATGCTGGGATGTGCCGGCACCATGCTCAGTATGATCATGGTGGGAATCGCTCCCAACTTCTGGGTTGCTCTGTTTGGCAGGGCGCTGGGTGGCATGTTGAACGGAAACATCGGCGTCATTCAGACCATGGTTGGCGAGATCGTCACCCGGCCAGAGCACGAACGTGAGTTTCTTCCTACGATGCAGATCTTACTTACCCTTCATCCTGTGGATTGTGGGCTAACCAAGTAACACAGCCCGCGCATTTTCCATCATGCCTTTTGTTTGGAGTGTTGGCACAATTGTTGGCCCTTCCATAGGAGGTATCTTTGCTAATCCTCAACTGTCATGGCCAGGAGCATTCCCCCCGGGCAGCTTGTTTACGAGGTTCCCGTATTTGCTGCCCAACCTGATTTGCGCTGTCATGTTGCTCGTCAGCATTATGCTGGGTTTCTTCCTCCTCGAGGAAACGCACCCGAATTTGCGACCGCAGACGACCCAGTCGGTCGAGGAATGTGCCCCGTCGGAAGAAACCCCCTTGATCGCACCGTCGGAGCCACGGAATAGCTTTTCGACTGCCAGCTTTCAACCCGAAGCGCATGGAACTTATGGGGGTATGAATGTTGCTGAAGTGGACTGGGATATGTTTCTGACTGAGAAAGAAACGCCATCGTCTCTCCAGAAAATCTGGAACAAACGAGTCGTCGGCTTCATCATCTCGCTGTGCATATTCACCTACCACTCCATGACCTATGATCACCTGCTGCCCATCTTCTTCGAGGACGAGCGCGCCACTGCTTTTCAGACGATGAAGGCCCATGCCATGTTCCCCTTCTACTCCCCCGGAGGGCTGGGCCTCTCTCTGCGTAACGTGGGAATGATAATGGCGGTTGACGGTGGCATCGCCTTGATCGTGCAGGGCATCATCTTCCCTTGGGCAGCAAACAGACTCGGCGCCTACCGGCTCTTCCTCCTGGTTGCAATGATGCATCCTGTCGCATACATAATCATGCCCATGCTGCTGCTCGTCCCCCAGCCTCTCCTCTATCCAGCCATCTACTTCTGCCTGGCAATCCGCAACCTAGTCTCCATCACGCTCTACCCTCTCCTCATGATTCTCATCAAGGACGCGACCCCCCACCCGAGCGCCTTGGGCAAGGTCAACGGCTTGGCCGCCAGCGCGGCTGCTGCATGTCGGATGGTATCGCCGCCCGTTGCAGGTTTCCTATACACTATCGGCACCATGGTCGGCTGCTCCGCGCTGGCGTGGTATGGTAGTGCCTTCGTGGCCATCGTCGGGGCTGTCCAGTGCTTCTGGGTGCCGCGAATCCAGAACGATGAGCCCTCCGAGGAGGATGCTGTACGCCGCAAGCAAGTCACGGTCGTGACGGTGACTGAGACTGAGTTCTATGATTCTGACTGATATGGTCACGGAAAGGTGAGCTCATGGGTAGAGTTCGGGAAACTACACCTTGAGCAACAGGTGTTTGGTGGTCTACCGAGCACGCTTTTCCGACTATGTCCGGAGCAAGCCAGTGATTTGGAGTTTGGGTCTGCTTTTTCAGCGTTGTCATAAAAAGCGATGTTTGTTTTGTTGTCTTCCAGGATCTTGACATAACTGAGCGTTTGGTTTTTCTTTCATGTTTGCATTGCGTGCTACGGTGCGCTGTTGGGATCGGAGCGATGGAGTTTGTTCTCTGTTTGGTAGACTCTAAAAGAATTTCCGTCTCTGCTACACGTTAGACCAAAGCGTAAAAAATAATTCCTGTTCATAGAGGGTCTTTTATAACCATTGTGTTAGCTTGATAAGCTTTTGGAAGCTATCAAGGTTGGAGGGAGGTTTATTGCAAAGGCGTGCCTTAATGTACTTACTGGGAAAGGTGTTTCATGGTACTGGGTATAGTACCTTATAGGGGTTCTTTATTGTGTATTAATTACTGTGTTGTCTTCTTTATCTAAGAAGATATCAAGGAAGGCATAATTAAAACCATATAATAATAGAGGGTGATAGGGCTGAATTTTGGATGCGTCAAATGTGTGTAATCGCAAGACATTTGTTGTGCGTCATGTTTTTACAGAGTGCCGTGGAACAAATAAATATGGCTAAAAAGACCATGATAGATAATTGACGACATTGGGAGACAAGTATATTTTACGAATACCGTCAAGACCGTTGATTTTCGGATTTTCGGATACTCATCGTTCAGTTCGTCACTTTAATGTGTGGTCGAGATGTCGTCGGTCAGTGACCAATAGAATTTTCGCTACCGACCGAAAGCTGGAGAAGCAAGCAAGCTTCAAATTTTATCACGGCGAGTTAGTCACTCGAGTCCACTGACCCAAGTCTCCGCCATTTATTTCTCAGCATTTCCCAGCATACAAAACGTTGAAGTTCGATTTGGGAGCTCTACTGGAAGATAGAGAGAAGAAGGAAAAAATGGATTTCGAAACCATCGCCGACCAGTTGGAAGCGGCCAAGAGGGCGGAGGCTTCAGGCGCGATAGATGCGTCGAGGACCGGGCGGCTGCCGCTGGCCCATTCCCTCATCCAGGCAAACAAGGGCAAGACGGTCGACGAGGTCGTGGCGGACCTCAAGAAGTCGCCGCTCTTCATGACGGACCTGGACGACGCCGACGCCGACAACGACGACATCGCCGCGCTGCAGGCCCTCGCCTACGAGGGGACGCCCCTGGAGAACGGGAGGGACTTCAAGGACCGGGGGAACGAGTGCTTCAAGATCAAGGGTTACGCCGACGCCAAGGAGTTCTACACCAAGGGCATCGCCATCCTGGCCCAGGAGGAGCGCAAGCGTGCCCGCGGCGAGACGGCCGACGTCGTCGTCGAGGCCGAGCCCGTCTCGGACGAGGAGATAGCCCAGCAGCGCGACACCCTCGAATCCCTCTACGTCAACCGCGCCGCCTGCCACCTCGCCCTCAGCAATTACCGCAGCTGCTGGACCGACTGCGCGGGCGCCATCCGCCTCAACCCCGGCAACCTCAAGGCGCACTACCGCAGCGCCCGCGCCCTGCTCGCCGTGGACCGCGTCGACGAGGCCGACGACGTGTGCGCCCGGGGCCTCGCGCTGGACGCCGCCAACGCAGGCCTGAAGGCCGTCGCCGACGACATCGTCAAGCGGGCCGAGGAGCTCGACGCGCGGCGCAGGACGGTCGCGGAGCGCGAGGCCCGCACGAAGCGCCGCGCGCTGCTCCTCAAGGCGGCGCTGCGGGCGCGCAACATCCCGTCGCGCGCGACGGCGCAGCCGCCCGACATGGAGGACGCCAAGCTGGAGCTGGTGCCGGACCCCGACGACCCGCGCAGCACGCTCTCGTTCCCGGCGGTGCTGCTATACCCGCTACACCTGGAGTCGGACTTCGTCAAGGCCTTCAACGAGACGCAGACGCTGGAGGACCACCTGGCGTACGTGTTCCCGCTGCCCTGGGACCGCGAGGGCGCGTACACGCCCGCGGGGGTCGAGTGCTACGTGGAGACGCGCGAGGGCGGCCTGCTGAAGATGGGCAAGCGGGTGTCGCTGCTCAAGGTGCTGGGCACCGGCAAGGTCGAGGTGGTGGACGAGTTGGTGCGCATCTTCGTGGTGCCGCGGGCGAGGGCCGAGGCGTGGGTGAAGGAGCACAAGGCCAAGAGGGCGGCGGAGAAGGGTCAGGCCAGCTGAACGGGAGGAGGCCCGGGCCGCGAAGGAAGCAAGGGAAGCAAACGGAAAAGCAACATGACGATTTGATGATAGACTCCGCCGATAGAAATGTAATTGCTAGTGCTAGTGGTATAAAATGCGCGCAACGTCCCGGCCAAACAACTTTTAAAGCAAACAAAATCAGACTTTCCAAAGAATAACACCGGTCCAAGATGACCCTGTCAACCAAAGCCATCTACCTGGGCTTAATGACATGTAGGTGTAAACAAACAACTCCCCCTTCGCTCAAATATTCACTCGGTGGTTTCCGCCTCTTTTAAAAGCCTAGGCCTCGTTGGCCCGTCTCCTCTTTCTCTGATGTTCGTCGACGATCGATGGCCCGGATGAATCCATTGTAGTTGATACGATAGGGGGCAGGGTGGACATCGTCGAGGGGCCATGGATCTTGGCTGTGCTCACCAAGAGCAACAGCGCAGCGGCGGCATCTTCCTCACTTCCTAGCTCATCCATGGTTGTTTTGTTTCTCGCTGGGGTCGGCTCGGGGGTTCGCACTCTCTCGGAAGGATTGACCCTGACATAGCTCATGTTGCCCGCGATCGGGCTCGCGCTGTTTCTGTAGCCGCGGTCAAACTCCTCATATTCAAGTCGTCTCTTAGGGCCCCAGCTAGGTGCGTCGAGACGTTCGAGCGGCTTCCCAGGTATGGAGCTGAGAAACGGGTCCGGACAGTAGTCGTCGTTTTGGGGGCTGGGATGGTTGGCGGGAGCCCAGCTTGAGTTGGGCCGCGAAGTGACCATGTACCCATGGAGCCCCGATCCCATGCTTGACGCAGAGGTGGGTGTCGAGTGATAGGGGTTGTCCGTATTGTCCATCATCCACGACGGGTCACAGGTCAGACGGGGTCTGAAATGCATCTTGCGCTCGTCGGGAGCATATGGACTGAGCGTGGCCGGCCGGCCGCTTCGAGGGAAGCTGGTGGCACCACTGAAGCCAGAAGCCACAGTGCTCATGTGCAGGCGTCGAGAAATTTCGGCCTCGTGAGTAGCTTCGATCACCAGGCGCGGGTCGATGATCATGCGGCCAAACTCTGGGGAGCCGGGGGGGAAGCATTCGGAGGGAAACGATGGCCCAAAGAGGGGGATCAGCGCCCCAGCAATGTGATAACAGAACGTCGCGCAGACTGCTCTGGCACACTCGAATGGCATCCAGTAGCCTAGTAATCGAATCAGAATGGAGTTCACAGATCGCTCTGGCGAGGTCAAGTCACCCTGAGCAGCAATAGAGCCTCCAGTTATGCTGTGAGTAATCTCTTTGAGTCCTGGGTTGAGTCCTAGCATCTTGGCTGGAATAGTCTACTCCTCATTAGCGCCACATAATCACGGCTGAAAGTGACAACTGATTGCTTACTTTTCCGTAATTACAGCACTTGAAAAAAGGCGTCATGCGGACGAGGCCGACGTTGTAATCCCACATGACGATGTATTCAGTAGTTTGTCCGGTTTGCCCGGGAACCGCGAACTCGTATCGAAACACTGCATCGCTGCTGTTAGCGGTGCCGTGCTTGGGGTGCCCCGGAGTACGTAGCCTACCTTCGAAGCTCTCCCGCCCCGTCTTCTCGAAGAAGTCCTTCTTGCCGCTATTGTAAGGAATGTGCGAGCAAGACTGCTTGATGTACCCAAAGGACAGGATCCGGAATCTCTGGATCTCCAGAAGCGACCCCTCAGCTAGGTTCTCGAAGGGGGGGTACTTGACAACGCCCCGGAGCTTCGACTTGGCCAGGGTGCTTCGCTCCATGCCTCGCTCCATGCTTCGCCGGATGGGAGGCATTATCGAGCGATCCATCCCTAAGGGTGAGTTGTCTGTAACGGAGGAGTAGGCGGGAGACGAAGGTGTAGAACTGGGTTGAAACGGGGGTCCAGCCTCTCGCCCCGGCAGTGTAGGGTTAAGAAGCGTCTTGAGGGATAGCATGGCGAACAATAGAGTTTACCGGAGGATCAGGGACAGCACTTTCAGAGGATGTAGGATCGCCGACGTGGCGTGTAGGAGACAAAAAAGCCTTGTCGGAGTTGGTTGGATGAGCCAAATGCTTGGGAGAGTGCGGCGGGCAGCGGCCGTGATATAACCCAACACCGACCGGGCTGCAGGGAAGGACAGACAGGTAACAGCCAGTGGAAACTCCTCACCTCCAAGTCACTCTCCGGCTTGACAAACACCTCGGGACAGGGCAGTCTTTGGCAGCGTCTCGATGTCCCGACTTGTCAAGGACAAGGAGCCCTTAGTCGTTTTCGCTGCGAGGCTTGAGTCACTTTCGGATTGAGCGGCCAACTTCAGCGGCTTGATGCGCTGGCTGTTGGGATCATCGGTATTCTTGACGCCGGTTTCTTTGTCTCTGGCCCCTAGTGGTCAGCCTCTCATTTAGAGGCTGAGCTTGCAAATCCCCACCGCTCTTCGCAGGTGAAGCCTAACGAAAGCTACAAGTGATAGATGACAGCACGGTACGGTCAGGCCGGCGCGATGAGCTGAAGAAAGCAGTCGGTCTAGCTCAGAGCTTTGCGGTCGCGACTTAAAAACGAGGGGGGACTCAAGGTAATTTGATGAGTAGAAAGGCGCGGCGTGTCTCACAGCCTCGATGTCCCTGGCGCCTCGGGGTTCTGCACCAGAGTGTCCGCGCCGATAATCTTGGAGAACCGGTGTATCAAACAGCTTCCTGTGTGCTCTCTTTGTGATTTCTCCGCATCAATAGCGAAAGGTAGAGAACCGCAACAGGGGGGGTGCAGACCGATGCCGCTGGGGGTGGGATTGCGGTAGCCCTCCCCTCGCTCGCCCTCGCCCCTTGCCCTTTGCTCCTCTGCTCTCCGTCACACTCCCGTGGTGTATCCCCCAAACCAGTCCCAAGTATAGCCTAGCCGTTTCCGACTGCAGGCACTTCCAACAAGGGAAATATAGCAGCCAGAAGGGGAGGTGCTCAGTAGCAATATCCTACAGTTGATGGGACAGGCCAAATAGATCGTAGCAGCGACAACTAAATCTAGCGAGCGCGAGTGCAACCCCGTAGAGGATCCAAAGTTGGCGTCTCGCTATTTCAAGCCACCTCAGGAAGCGTTGGCGGAACTGAAGCGCCAACGGGTACTTGCATAGCCCATGACCCAGGGCGTCCATACCCCAGTCAGTCCGCTCTGTGAGGACAGTACAACTTTACGTTTCAGTCTTTTGACGCGCCTAGAAAGTAATTCAGGCTCTGGGCACTGCCCTAAACTTGCTCGAGTCGCCCCACGTGTCCGTATCACAACTGACAACCGCGTTGGGCAGCCGTAGACCGAGATAGCTTGGTGTTTAGCTTTGCTGAAGCCGCCAGGGTCCTTTCTCTTAGCAATCAGTACTAGCTGAGACATTCCAGGGATTCTTTCTTCTTTAGGCAGACCGCCAAAACAGATCCAGGTTTGGAGTTATTACGGGAGCGCCGAGCTGCGCATAGCCGCCGCCTCCTACTCCACTCACTTTCTGATGGCGGAGGAATATCGATGAGGTTTTCTAGCAGCAAGGCTCGCTGAATCTCTCTTCTTCTTCGCTTCTCGCCCAAAGACGCTGAAATTACAGCTGTCATGCTGCCGGTTGCTGTTACTCACACGAGCTTGCCGGCGTACAGGGACAAGAAAAATGTCCGAGGGAGCACAAGCCTTTGCCCGATACGGATGTGTCCTCAAGCTCTTGATAAGTCTCTGGGTTGCCTTGTGCCGAAAGACTAGCCCACAAGTTCCTCTTAGTGCCGGAAATCGCCAGCTCGCATGGTGCTGGGGCAATCAGTCAAGTGGTCCCCTGCCCATCGCTAGGTGGATCGGTACAACTGCCTCCGCGTTACACAAGAACCGTCCACTTGTAATGAAAAACATTCAAGCTCCCAAGCGGTCTGCCAGCGAGATCTCAGTCTGAGATGAGGGCATCACTTCGTCGTCGAGTCAATATTCCCCTGGCAGATGTGTCAACAGACGCCTCGTAGGTCGACCATATCTGATGCGGCCATCCGACAGCTTGGACACCGACACATACCTGTGTCCGGCTTTCGCACCAGTGGCACCAAAACGATATTCTCAACGAATTAGCGCGGGCCCTCCAAGCTCTGTGTCAAATCTAAAGATGTTGACTAGGTGTGAGTGATGCACCCGCAAGGCCAAGACACGCCCCGATCGAACACCGTCGCAACAAGCAATCAGGGTCCAGATTAACACTGTCCAGGCTTGGATTTCTGTCGTAAATGAGAACCCCACCACGTCCCGTCTAAGGCCGTGTTGTTTGGTCGTCTTCGTGAGCCCGTCGGGCCGAGCTGCGAACGTATTTGGAAGCACATGCCTTCACACTTTGAAGCTTGATGGAGAGCGGAGGTAGAATCTCTGATGCTCAAGGGATAGTTTCAGATGATTGTACAATATCTCGGTGGGACAGCGGGAGGACCAAGGCGAGGAGCTGTCACTGCTCTCAAGCGGAGTGCAACCAAGTCATCCAGACGGCTCCCTGCATCGACTTCGGAGCAGGTTGCCTTTTTTCCTAATGTACTGAAGTTGTGGAGCTTTCAACACAGCGCATGGGCTGGTGTCGCCCGGCATGCCGTGTTGGACGGGCCCCTGACAAGTCGTGTGGGTGTGCTGCCCGTCTCGGGAGTGGTGACGACAGCGAGTGAGCGAGGTAAAGATCAACCCCCAAGCGTAGCAATTGCAATGATGCAGCAGAGGCAGTCGCAGGTGGTGGCTTTGTTCCGAGAAAGGCGTATCGCGGTCTCCAGGTACTCCGTATTGGATGAGCAAGCAAGTTGTCGAGGCCTAGGTACGCTTCTAATCGCTTAGAATCGCTTGCCATCTGGCATATGCTAAAGTTATATAGGATGAAGCTTAATTGGCAGGTATGAGTCGTAGCCTTGGTGACAACGAGACGGTTAACGGTGGCAGAATGGCCTTGGGCGTAACGACACGGTTTCGCGAAGTTCCACGCAAGTGATACGGCCAACATCAGCCACGCTAATCTCGAAGACGGTGGAACAGAATGGATAGGCCAGGCATGGAGTCCGGGCTCGGGGCAACACACGCCTTAGAGAGAGAGGATGCCTCTCCGCGGACTGTTGTACATCCAGACTCGGCCCGCCGGTCAAGACTGGAGCCGTGCATGTCTGACTTCGAGGGTCGACAGGGTTGGCCCAGAAAATAGACGGCAATAAGTGGACATCTTGACAGCCAGACAGCTGTCAATCCTCACGTACGAAGTACCGGCGGGCAGCCCGGATTAGGGAGTGTCCGGGTCTGTCAAACTTGTGCAACGAAGGCGTGGGTTGGGAAGCGAATGGGTCGGGTCCTAGCATGAGGGCGACGTGCTAGGCCTCTGCGGACACTGTAGAGACGGAGTAATCCTACACGACGTGGAGTCCAGACGATTGGTGATGCCTAGGCATTGATCTCCAAGTTTGTTGTTGACCTACAGTCGGCTGCATGCCAAGGGCCCCATTCAGTGCAACAGAGAGCCCTTGGAGATTGAGGCTTCTGGGATGGATTCGACCTCAGCATCGGCCGATTCCAAGTGGGCACCACAGCCAGCATAAGTCGTAGAGGTGACTTGTCGAGACTAGTCGGTCGATCTTGGGGCGTACAAACACCGTCTGAGCAACGGGCGCTGGCATGGTGTTGAAGATGTAAGTCAGGTACGGATGACTTAGCATTTTGCTGAGTCAGAGGCAGCAGCCTCGGTTGCGGCCTGAGGCGTCGAGACACGGTCTCCACATCGGCATCCCGAACGTCGCAGGGGTCGCGTCCGGGATTTGTTTACGCGCGCGGGACCCTTGATTGCCACAACAACATTTGCTCGTTTGATGGTTGATGGTAAAAGTCAGGCTGGCCCATTTAGTCCCCTCTTTCTTGTTGTCGCGACTCTGCGCGCGAGCATACCCTCTTGCTCGGTCGAGTTGTTCTACCCCATTAACTGTTATTTCTTGTCGCCCAGCATTGCCTGTTTTCTCTCTGTCAAGAACATCCGCTTCGGCCTTCCAAGTCAGGGCCTTGGCCAACTCAACTAACAACATGGACTCCGATGCCTCTGATTTCAGTTTTGGAGACGAGTCCGATGTCTTCGTCCCTGAGCCGGTGAGTCTTTTTGTTTGCTCCTTGCTTTGAGCGATTGCGAACTGTGCAGTGGTGGCAGCTGGCACACTGGCGCCTTGCCTGCCTAAGAGCAAAGCCGGCCTTTGTTCGCATGCCAGCACATCTGCCAATACAAGCCAATCATGCACCTGCAACAAACACCAAATGCAGCCCGGAGTTATCGGCTAAAGCCAACATGGCCTCGAAACCACTGCTAACCTCGCTGTCGCAGAAGACTAAGCCTAAGGCAGTCGCAAAGAAAGCTGCTGCGCGACCCGCCGTCAAGAAGATGGCACAAACCACTCTAAAGGCCAAGCCTGCAGCGAAGAAGCGTCCCAAGACCGAGAGCGACGATGATGCCATGAGCGATGTCTCTGGCTTCTCCAACACCCCTCCCAACTCCAAGAAGCTGAAGACGGGCCCGCCAGCCAAGAAGTCATCTGGTGTTCCCTTGGCGGAACTCGAGAACGATAGCATGATCATCGACAGTTCCCCCAAGCCCAAGACGAAGAAGACTGCCACCGAAACCTACCAAAAGCTGACGCAACTCGAACACATCATCAAACGTCCCGACACCTATATCGGATCCGTGGAGAAGACGGAGCAGCACATGTGGGTTTTCAATAAGGAAACATCCTTGATGGTATACCGCGCTGTCTCCTTCGTCCCTGGTCTCTACAAAATCTTCGACGAAATTCTCGTCAACGCCGCCGACAACAAGCAACGAGATGGCACCATGACATACATGAAGATCAACATCGATCGTGCCGCCAGTACTGTCAGTGTGGAAAACAACGGTAAAGGCATTCCCATTGTGATCCACGAGAAGGAAAAGATCTACATCCCCGAACTTATTTTCGGCCATCTGTTGGCTGGCTCCAACTTCGACGACGACGAGAAAAAGACGGTTGGTGGTCGAAACGGTTATGGAGCCAAGCTCTGTAACGTGTTCAGCTCCGAATTCAACCTTGAATGTCAGGACAGCGAACATGGCAAGCGTTATAAGCAGACATGGACGGACAACATGCAAAAAATGCAAAAGGCCAAAATCACCTCTAGCAAGTCGGCTGACTTCACTCGCATCACTTTCAAGCCCGACTACGACCGGTTTGGTATGCCAGACGGTATTGATGATGACCTAGAGTGTTTGATGTACCGACGAGTCTACGACATGGTTGGAACAGTCCGAGGCATCAAGGTTTACCTCAACGGCGAGCAGATCAAGATCAAGGACTTCAAATCCTACTGCGACTTGTACGCTAAGTCAATCGCCAAGGAGAGGAGTGATGAGGAGGGTGGTACTCCGACTTGCACCGTCGAGATGGACAAGGACAAGTCCCACCCCCGCTGGGAAGTCGGCTTCGCTGTCTCCGACGGCAACTTCCAGCAAGTCTCATTTGTCAATTCTATTGCTACGACAAACGGAGGCACCCACGTCAACTACGTCGCTGACCAGGTTACGGCATACCTGCTTAAGACTCTTAACAAGAGGAAGAAGGGCCACACCTTGAAGCAGAGCCACCTCCGCAATCACATCTTCATCTTTGTTAACTGTCTCGTCAACAATCCAGCATTCACATCCCAGACCAAGGAGCAGCTCACCACCAAGACGAGCCAGTTTGGTAGCAAGTGTGTTCTTGGAGAAGACTTCCTCAAAAGGATCGCTAGATCAGATGCTATCCAGAACATTATGGAGTTTGCTGAGAGGAAAGCCGATAAGTTGATGGCCAAGAGTGATGGAAGCAAGCGATCCCGTGTCAGCAACGCCAAGCTAGTCGAGGCCAACTTAGCTGGCACCCGACGAGGTCATGAATGCACACTGATCTTGACAGAAGGTGACTCTGCCAAGGGCTTAGCTGTGTCTGGCCGAGCTATCCTCGATCCCGACCGTATCGGTGTTTTCCCACTTCGTGGCAAGATGCTCAATGTGCGTGATGCATCCATTGATCAAATCACGAAGAACCAGGAGATCCAGAACATCAAACAGTTCCTAGGTCTAAAGCACAAGCAGAACTACACCGACACCAAGAGTCTTAGGTATGGCCACCTGATGATCATGGCCGATCAAGATCACGATGGAAGTCATATCAAGGGCCTTCTCATCAACTTCCTTCAAGTCCAGTTCCCCTCACTGCTGCAAATACCCGATTTCTTCCGCGAGTTTATCACGCCCATTGTCAAGGTCTGGCAAGGCTCCGACCCGAAGAAGCCTCTGAGGCTAAAATCCTTCTTCACGCAACCCCAGTATCTAGAGTGGAAAGAGGCTCACCAAAATGAGATGACTCGGTGGCAGTCCAAGTACCTCAAGGGTCTGGGATCTTCAACCAACGAAGATGCCCAAGTTTACTTCACCAACCTTGATGAGCATTTGAAGGAGTTCATGGTCATGAAACCAGACGAGGCAGAGCTTTTCGAACTGGCTTTCTCCAAGAAGAAAGCGGACGCCCGAAAGGAGTGGCTCGGCAGCTTTGTTCCGGGTACTTTCTTAGATCACTCGACTAAGTCGATCACTTACGGTGACTTTGTCAACCGGGAACTCATCCTCTTCAGCATGGCGGACAATATGCGTTCTATTCCTTCAGTCCTCGATGGCCTGAAGCCTGGTCAGCGCAAGGTCATCTATGCCTGCTTCAAGAGGAATCTGGTCAAGGACAAGAAGGTGGTCGAATTAGCCGGTTACGTTTCTGAACAAACGTCATACCACCACGGTGAAGCGTCTCTTCAGCAAACGATCATCGGCTTGGCTCAGAACTTTGTGGGCTCGAACAACATCAACTGTCTGGAGCCAAGTGGAAACTTCGGTTCTCGACTTGCCGGCGGTTCGGATGCCGCTAGTCCTCGTTACACTTTCACTCGACTCTCGCCCTTTGCCCGCAAGATCTTTTCCGCTCTTGACGAGCCTAACCTTGAGCCTCAGTACGAAGAGGGGAAGGGAATCGAGCCAGTGGTTTACTCGCCGATCATCCCCATGGTTCTTGTCAATGGTGCTGACGGCATTGGTACTGGTTGGAGCACGTCGATTCCTAATTATCATCCTGTCGAAATTGTCAAGAACCTCAAACGCCGAATGGGTCGCCTTGATCCAAATGATGACGAGGAAAAGCCCTTCGAGACCATGATTCCGTGGTTCCGTGGCTGGAAAGGTGAACGAGAAACTGCTGGGCCTGACCGCTACAAGTTCAATGGCATTGCCACCCGTAACGAACAAAACCCGAACGAGGTTCTGATCACTGAATTGCCTATCCGAGTATGGACGGACGACTTCAAGGCTAAGCTTGAGAAGATCATCAGCGGTGGTGACGGTCCAAGCTGGATCAAGGACTACAAGGAGTTCAACGACCACAACACTGTTCGTTTTGAGATTATGGTAGACGAGAAATTCATGGGCAAAGTTCTCGAGGAGGGCTTGCTTGAACGCTTCAAGCTCCTCAAGCAAGTGGCGACATCCAATCTCGTAGCCTTTGACTCTCGAGGCCAGATCCGCAAGTATGAGAAGGTTGAAGACATTCTGGAGGAGTACTATTGCCATCGCATGGATATGTACACAGAACGAAAGGTTTGTGTGCAGCATTAGATCCCCGAACTTGTCACTAACTATAGCCTAGAAATATTGGCTTGGCGTGTACCATGCAGACTACCGCAAATTGAAGAACCAAGCTCGGTTCATCAAGGAGATTATCGATGGCGAGCTCGTGGTCGGTAGGAAGAGGAAGGACATTCTCGTACGGGAGCTTCGAGAGCGTAAATACGAGGCCTTCCCTCGAGGGCAGGACAAGAAGAAGAAGGATGAGGACGAGGACGAGGACTTGGAAGGGGACGAGGCCGAACAAGGCGGCGCGCGTGACTACGACTATCTGCTTTCGGTAAGACTGATGTTGGTAGCCCAGAAATGAGTTAGATGCTGACACAGAACAGATGCCGATCTGGTCGCTGACGGCTGAGCGCCTCGAGAAGCTCAAGGATGCCATCGCCAAGAAGAAGATCGAACACGACGACCTCTTGGCCTTGAACGAAAAGGATCTCTGGTGCAGGGACCTTGATGACTTCATGGGCGAATGGGAGAACCAGCTTGCACTTGACGCTGAGATCAAGACCAACATCCGCCGCCTTGGCCGCCGCGTCTCCAAGAAGATTGGCGCTGGTCGTGGTCGAAAGGCAAAGGAGGATGACGAATATGCGCCTGCTGAGAAGAAGAGTCGTGGCCGACCCAAGGCAGCGGCCAAAGCTGCAGCACCCGTCAAGGTGGAGACGAAGAGTGCACAGAGGTTTGCCGAGATGTTCGGAGCCAAGACGAAGGTCAAGGAGGAGAAGGAATCCGACGTTGTGGAGCTCTCGGACAACTTCTCCGATGATGACTTTGCGGCTCTGAGCAGAAGCAAACCAGCGGCCAAGGCTTCACAGACAGAGTCGCATTCCCAGTCGCAAACGCAGTCTGAAGAAGCCGAGCCAGTTCGCACCAAGCGAGCTGCTGTATCCAAGGCGAAGACCATATTCGACGATGACTCGGAGAGTGACGACGACCAGATGCTCGGTGACGTGGGCGCCCTTGTCAAGGGGATTGACAAGCCAGCGGGCGAGTCAGCCAGCGGCAGACTTAGTTTGTATGCCATGAACCGCCCCGACTCGAGCCACGGCAATGGCAGCTCCGGTGGCCTCCCAAAGATGAAGACCAAGTCGGCCAAGTCGTTTGACTTTGATAGTCCCGACGACACCAATTATGAGATGTTGGCCAAATCTTCACCTCACAAGACGGCAACAAAGGACAAGGGAGACCACATCGACAGCTTCCTGTCGGATGATGATGACCCGATCCCTGCCCCGACTAAGACTACAGCTACGAAGGGCACGGCTCTCAAAGCTGCGGTGGCAGGCCTTGCCAATGTGAAGAAGCCCCGAGGTCGTCCTGCTGGGACCAAAACCAAGGCCAAGGACGAGGAAAAAGCCGAAGCACAGCCCAAGCCTGTAGCGAAGACTGCAGCGAAGCCCAAAGCAAAGGCGGCAACAAAGGCCAGCACCCTGTCTCCAGCAGCAAAGGCTTACGCCGCGCGAAAGGCCGTGAAGAAGAGTGTCCTCGATGACGATTCGGATGAGGACATGGAGGAGCTGTCGTCGCCCCCTCCTCGACCGGCTGCCAGGGCGCGGCCTGGTCGCGCTGCGGCTGCCAGACGGCCAATTGTGATTGACGATGAAGAGTCGTCGATCATGGATGATCCGCAGGGTGACGATGACGAGGAGAGTGACGATCCATTTGAGGTGGATGATGACGATGACTAGATCCGTCGAGTCGGTGGGTGACGGCTGGGGAAAATTGCACAGAGTTTTGTTCTGCGGCATTTCACGTGAAGCTGTCAGTTACGTTGCTTGCGTTGCGTTGCTTTGCCTTGATACTTTTTGGGAGGTTTTGTAAGAGCCCGGCGCAGCCAGAACGGCCCGGGCATGAAGCATGACGAGAGAACATCTGGGGATATGATATCTAGGGATATGATATGTGCTGAGGCGCCAAGGACGTGGTCATTTTGCTTTTGGAACCGATGGAACCGAGTTTTATTATTGCTGCAGTCGATATCCAACCGGAAATATGATTGTTCTGTTGCTGCTTAGTTTATTTGTTTGCTTGCTTGCGATTGACCTGTGTGTTTCTGGTTGAATTGTAGTTGGAATAAGTAATTACGAAGTAAACCAAACCATGTTCTCCTTATCGATAAGGGAGCTCTTCATCTCGATTAGCGCGGGGTCGTCTTTGGAGGAGGAGGTGGGATTTGTAAACTACCTAGTTATTAGACCACCTACCATCCACCACCTTCTCTACACCTTGGCTGTTATTACTTCTCGTCTCCTCCCTCTTCATCCCCTCCTCCTCCACAACCGTAATGGCCTCCTCCGACGAGCCCCAGTCCCTCAAGTCCCTCTTCCAGGCCGCCGAGGACAAACGCCGCGCCCTGGAGAACGGCCTCCTCCAAGCCACCTCGCCGGCCTACCGCACCGAACTCGACTCGGCCCTGGACCTCTACGCCCGCGCCCGCGACCAGCTCGCCCGCGTCGCCATCTTCTCGCCCAACGACGGCGCCGAGGACATCGCCACCGCCGACCTGCCCTACATGCTCCTCGACTTCCACCTCGCTGAGCTCGTCCAGAAGACGCCCTGCCTGGAGCTCGACGACCGCGCCGCCGTCCTCGCCGCCTCCCGCGCCGCCTACGACCGCTTCCTCGCCCTCGTCGACGGCTACGCCCTCGTCCCGCCGCCCTACGACCGCCTGCTCGAGCGCTACCGCGACCACCCCGAGGCCTTCGCCGTCGTCGCCGGCGCCGACCCTGCCACCCGCCGCGACGCCAAGATTGCAAACTACCGGGCCGAGAAGCAGCTCAGGGGGAAGCTCGACACGCTGCGCCGCAACCCGCGCTACCTCGACCACGGCGACGAGGAGCTCGTCCGCGAGCTCCACCTCGCCAACGTCACCTTCGCCGTCCACGCGACCCTGCAGGCCCTCGACTCGCTCAACCGCGAGTTCGACATGCTCGCCCAGGCGCCGCGGCCCGATCCCGCGTCGGCCGCCGACACCGACGCCGCCGGGCCCGACGCCGCCGACGCGCGCCTCGACCAGCCCATGCGCCGGCCCCTGGGCGGCGGCGGCCCGCTGCTCTCGGCCCAGGGCAAGCCGCTGCAGCCCTTCACGCTGGTCGGCTCGCGGACGGACCTGGCGCGCGGCGTGTTCCGCTCGGGCCACAACCTGCCGACCATGACCATCGACGAGTACCTCGACGAGGAGAAGCGCCAGGGCAACATCCTGCAGGGCGGCGTGGAGGAGAAGCCCGTCGTGGACGAGGACGACATGGAGGAGGCGGACCGCGCCACGTACAAGGCGCGCCAGTGGGACGAGTTTACAGACCACAACCCCAAGGGCGCGGGGAACACGCTCAACCGGGGGTAAGGGCCGGTTGCTTCACGATTGTATGTTGCGCTGGAACTTTTTGACTTTTATATTCGGGGGGATGTGACACCAAGGAATGGATATATATATAGAGCTTGTCAGGTATGGCGTGCATCGGTCGAGACTGCACTGGCGTTTAACGGGTCCCAGAGAACGATGGCATGAGGAAACCAAACCAAATCAGCTCGTGGAGCTGGAAATGGAAACGGAAAAATTGCATTTGATACCCTAAACTATTTGCTTGTCGTCACGGTCATAAGCATTAATTGTGCCCTTTCATCTGTGTCCTAAGTAGGTAGCTAGCTACTTGGATCCAATCTTCATATCCAAGACCCCTATCCCTCATTACACGGGGGGGGGGGGGTGATGTTCTCATCGTGTTCGCCTATACGTGGTCCCTGAATTAGCCAGCCAGATCAAGTCTGGGCGTGTTCCCTTTCAATCAATATAACGCTGTCGTCGTCGCTGTCGCTCTCTTCGTTCCAAAAGTCCATGTCCTCGTCGGCGGCGCCGGGCGTCTCTTCTCGGTCGGCAACCATGGCCTGGAGCCTCGACTCGTCGTCATCACCGACGACCATGTCCACTGCCAAGCTGATGCTCTGGTGGTCTGCCAGGACCTCGTACCTGGCAGCTCGGTACTCGGTTCCTTCCGACGTAAACGCCTCCGACGCCATGGACTCGTCGTCCACGATGACCCTGTCGTCTCGGTAGACGGTTGAGATGCTGTCGTGGACGTCGACGGATGCGGCCGTGGTGCTGCCCATCAGTCGCAGGTCGGCCAAGTCTTCCATCATCGACCCGGCACCGCTGGATGGCAGCGATGGGATCGTCATGCCGGTGTGGTACGAGGGTCCTGGGCCGCTGGGGCCCATTACAGCTGGGGGGATCCGGGTCTCGAAGACGCCGCCCGTTCCGTCGTCACAACCGCCGGCCCAGAGGGGCATGAACTTCATCTCGTTGCTAGTGAGCGTGAGGAGCAGGTGGCGCGTGATGTTGAGCGGCGGCTCGATGTCGTGGCGGATCCAGGACAGGGCGATGGGTTGGAGCCTGTTCTTGACGTCGGACTCGATGTCGACCAACCTCACAAGGGGCGTCCGAACTTTGCGGGCATTGTGCTTGTTGAACTGGGCTGGGACGTCTATGTCAAAGCACGGCTTCCATGCCTCGGCGAGCGCCAACGTTGGACTCTCGTTGAAAACTTCCTGAAGAGCCTCCGCCGTCTTCGCAACCATGTAAGAATAAGTTATTGCCTTTCGGCCAGGAAATTGGCAGCTATTTAGCCAGTATAGTTTCCCCTCAAGGCTTGATCCGAGCTCCCTGTATGTCAGAGAGCAGAGGAGCATCTGGATGGGATTCATCTTCTTCATGATGAAGGTGAGTTTGTCAAAGTCTTTTGGTTCCACGTATGTAGCTCGATCCTGGTCGATGCTGATGCACGCGGGAGAGTTGACAGACAGCACCATCGAGGTCGTCTGGTCAAACGTGTACGTGATCTTGTATACGAGAGCCTCCATGAGCTGTTGAAGTTTGCCCAGCGCCTTGGTCGACGCTTCACCTCCCTGCTCAGTGAGGAGCTGCTCGATTGCTCTCAGTCGATTCCATTCGGAAATGTTCCAGAAATCAAACATGTCTTGATTTCGGAGGTTGGCTTCCAAGTCGGAAACACGCTCGATGAGTGCTCGCGCAGCGTGTTGAACAAGGTTACTAAGCTCGTCTGGCAAGTCGCCCAGCTTTCTTCCAAAGGTGGTAACCTGTGCCGACTTCCTATCAACCTGGGAGTCAGCCTCCATGAGGGCGAATTCGTTGACGAGGATTCGAAAAGCGCACTGAGCCACGGCTGGAAGCTCCAGGGCAAAGGCAATCTGCAGAGCCTCTTCAGGCAGCACCTCGATGAAGCGGGAGTTGGGACCATGCATGATCCATTGCGCGATGAGGTCTCGCACGGCAGAGGAGCAATCAAACATCCGGCTGAGTTTGACCATAGTCCAGACCCGGCAAGCTGAGTCGAGTGTGATGCCCTTTCCCTCAATTAACATGAGCAGTCGGAGTATGCCGTTGCGATGGCGGTATGGGCAGTACTCTGGAATGCGTCGGTAGTCCGGCGTTTCGTAGGTTTCATTTTCTTGCCTTGCCTTCATCCGAAGGATCAGTTCCGGGTTGAAGGGAAGCTCAGCCACTAAGCCACTTTTCCAGAAAGGATCCATGGTGGCAGTCTCGCTGTCTGGATATTCTGGGGCCGGGGAGCCCTGCTCGTCGGGGTTCTCGTCCGCGTCTCTTACTTTGCCTTTGTCCTTGGAAGACAGGGGCAGTCCTAGCCGATCGCAAATGCAAACGTCGTCGTGGCCAGTCACGAGGCAAGAATCAACGCCATGAAGCATCGAGGAGCTCCACCACTTGATGATGCCCGGCGTAAGAGACAGTTCGGTCATCTGGAAGACGAGTTCGTCGCCTTCGGACGGCGGAGTCAGGTCCAGCACGTACTTGACATCGGCCGGGAGTTTGTTCACCAGCTTACGACGTCTCAGGACCCTGAACTGATACGTAGGACCGAGCATCTCGGCGAACTTGGAGGACTCCGTTTCGAGTAGATTTTCAGAATGAACGCGGAATTGCTGAGAATTGTAGGCGATGCCGTTGCAGTCAGCCTTGTTCTTAGAGGCTTTCGATGGGCTGGGAAAGTCGATGAAGACAAGAGTATCGCCTTCGTTCATCTCGAACCCCAAGGAGTGGAGGCGGTAGAGCTCGAACATCCGCTTTGCTTCGAGGGCAGATTTGCTCATGAGTCTAGGAGGAATCTTGTCCTGCAGGCCGGCGGGTTTGTTGAAATTGATACTTTCCCATGGCTCGTCTGCTTCATGACGAGCTGTAGAGGCAGCCCCAGCTTTAGTGGCCACAGCGTTCGCAGCCCGTGAATGTGCAGGCTTTTCCGTAGCTCTCGTCGTTCTCGTCGTCTCAGCAGCCGAGGCAGAGGCAAAGGCAGAGGTGCCGGTAGAGTCCATATCAAAGATCTCATCCACCAAGGTCACATCCTTGAAGGGTTCATTCTCCATCGAGTCGGTCCAGCGATCGAGACTGTTCCAGGTATCGCCCAAGTCCATACGGGGGCGCGGGCTATGGATGGCGGCTGATGGCAGAAACGTACAGCCACGGTGGACGACGAGTGCGGACCGGAAGCCTTGAGAGTCGGTCGAGGTCTTGGGGCGGGCTGGATCTGGCGACGGTTGATTCAATTCAATGGTGCTCCAGCGGGAAAGATGGCATCGAGAAAAAGATTTGACGAAGATGGGAAGCAGATGTTCGGAGCAGGTAGCTTGCAGGACAGCGCAGTCTGATGGGCAGCCAACAGTACCACGACAAAGCCACAGCGATCAAAGGCGGATGGATGCCAGGCAGCCGAGCAGAAAACAGCCAAACAGATGACAAGATTGGGCTGAGGCGGAGCAAGCGGGCGCAGTCAAGAGCCCGGGAAACGAAATGTGTAGCACAGGCACGAGGAAATTCTTTGGAGGGGGACCGAAATCAGGAACGAAGACGAAGGTGGTCAGAGGTGTCATTCCGAAGTTGATGCCTGAACGGTGGTGGTTGCCTTGAGGCTGTTCTGGTCAGCCTGCAGTTTAAATAAGGTCAAGTCAGCCGCCATTTAGGTACCTTGCATTCTGCCTTGCCGTATGCTGCCGTCTCCATGAGGTCGGAAGGCCTTTGATATTTGATGTGTATTTGTCTGATTGATTGATGGGAAAGTCGGACGTCTTGGGCTGGTCCAACACAAGCATAACAATTCGTTTGGGGGGTTCTGAGACATGCAAGATCTAATACGCACTGGAATCTTGCCATGCTCAATTTCGTCATCTCGTTATCCGTGTGCATCACAGAGAGCAAGGCCCTTAGGTACCTATGTAGGTAAGTTTGAACAATAAAAGCCACCATCAGGGACACTGAATCTTTCACCATTCGATACTTGAAGACCACCCAAGTATTCAGGTGGTCTAAATATAAGTACCTCAAAAGTATCACCAGAACTTACCTCGGGTTATTAGCATCTAATCCAATCGCCCTCACTACTACCTAAATAAATGCCCAACCAAAGCCAGCCTTAGAGGCTAGACTACTGTAACTGCCCGACTCCTCCCCCGCACTCTCCCCGCACTGGCGCCCTAACGAGGTGTCGCGTGCCCACTTGACCTCATCCAAAGCCACCCTCAGTTACATAGTTAGTTGCATTGCATTGCTACTACTGTGCTTGCAAAAAGTAACTACTTACACATTCGGCAATTAAAAGACAAAGCTAGGAACCGCCTCTCACCGAGATCCTTCTCAGGTGACTTTACCGTGCGTCCCCAACAAAAAAGAAACACTAACGTTCCAAAGTTGCCACCCAACCCAAGCTACTTACCTAGGCCGAACTCCGTGTTTCGCTAGGCCTGGGCTCGCGGGAGCAAGGGAGCTTCCCGAGCTGTCACCCTCGGACGAAAGGTAGGATAGATCTACTAGGTTGCTTGCTACCTACGTAATATCATGCCAACTAATGTTTTGATAGGCAGGTAGACTACGAGGTAGTAGTAGTAGTAGTATGTTCCAGAAACCCCAACCCAGCTACTTACTTCTCGACTTTATTAGGCTTTCCTCCTCCCCCTTATTTTCCCCAATCCGTCCATTACAAAGAATCCCTCTCCTTTTCCTCCTCCATCTCCCAAAGCTATACCATTCGTCTATCTATATTCTCCTCTCAACACAAACTCACGCAGTGACTACTCGTGGATCCATTCTCTCGTTCCCACATCACACACATCTCACCCCACAATGGAAGCAACCAAAACCACCGTCTCATCGATCGCTGCTCGTCCCTTCCTGTAAGTCCACCTTCCCAGACCATCACCTCCCTCTTACCAAGCCCAATCCTCAATGTTTCTTTCTCAAGTCGCCGCAGAGCCGGTGTCGTCGTCGTCTTCGCCGCCGCCGCAACCGTGGCCACCGTTGCCTTCAAGTACCGAGCCGCCGCCTTCAACCACAACGACGTCGAGCAACGCACCCGCAAGGCGCCCCACGGATACGTCTCTGTCGACCGCAGCGGGGGCGGCATCTAATCGACTCCTCGCTTGTTTTCAGAGGCGGAGGACGAAGTAAACAAGATTGAGAATGAGGATAGCGGTGTTGTGTTCATCGGCAGGACAACCGTTGGCGGCATACCGGACGAATGATACCAGGAATCACGATTCTAGACTGGCAGGAATACAACAAGTCTTCCAATGGCGGACGTTTTCAGACCAAAGGCATGTATATAAACAGGCATATACTATCATTACAGGCTGCGGTCAGGCCAGGTTCGGTTCTATTCACAAAATTACAGCCACAATTACTCCAGCCATTCCGTACATGTTAGAGCATGTCTCGATCCCGACCTCCTCGACCTCAATCCAGGAAAGATTCCGCCAACGCCCGGGCTATGCACCCATTAAACGCACACTGGGCTAATACCCAAGACCGTCAACTCCCCCACCAAGTGCCTTTTTACAATGAGCCACCCTTGTGGAGCAGGTGGTCGTCGTCTGTTTCCGCCTCATCGTCCGTGGAGAACGCCACCTCCTTGCCCTTGCCCTTCATCTCCCACGCCGCCTTTGGTTCCTTGAGGCTCCTGCGGCTAACAGGTCTCTTGGAAGGTTGCGTCTTCTTCAACCCGCCATCCGTCTTGTTCTTGCGCAGCCGGTCTCGTCCTGCGACTTCGATCATAGGCGAGCCTCTAGTATCGTCACCCGACGAGTTACGTCGGGTCGTAGAGGCCGTCGACGAGTTCTTCAGATCCCGCATCTCCTGGATCACGTCGGCGAAGCTCTCCTCCAACGTCCTCATCCGGGCTAGCACCAATCGCCCCATCCTGTCCCGGTCCCCAGAGTCGACGCCACCAGCTGCCCGCAGCCGGTTGTCCTTCATCATCGCCATGGCCATCTGCGTCTGGAAGCTTCCAGGCATGACTGCGTTGGGATCGTCAGGGCCGAATGGTATATGGTCCGACATGGCGCTGAGGTCCAACGATGATAACCTCCTAACTTCTCGTGGTCGGTTTCGAGGTTCGATGCTGAGAAGAGCCGAGCGGCTAACGCCACCTGTCTCTGTCATCCCTCGAGGAGGCAAAACGGGTCGGGGCTTGGACCCGGCCACGTACAGGGAACGTCGCGGTGAGCTACGACGTCCGCCGTGGGTTGGCGTCTTCTCTCCACCGGTTGCCCGTCCACTAGTTCGCGGTCGTGGTTGTCCCGCGTGAGGTGGCGACACTGGTGAAGCGCCCTGGGCTTGCTTCATTTCCTGGGGGTTAAACAGAATCGTGTTGGTCGATAATGTACGTGTATGCCCAGCCCGTCTGGGTCGCGGGGTTGGAGGCACGTCTTGGCCCGATGAGCTCACCGAAGACGCCAATTTTCCGAAGCCAGTGGCTATCCGCCTCTTAGCAAAGTAACCGTCCTCCGGTTCCTCGGGAATGTGGTCGTTGCCAGCTCGACTTCGTCCTGCGTTCGTGCCGTTATCTTCCTCGTCCTCGTCGTTGGTCACCAGCTCGTCATCGCCATCCGCGTCGGTTTGGTCCTTGTACTCGGGCATATCGGGAGTCACCCGAGGTCTTAGCCAATGCGACGGTCGCAGCGGGTTGCCGTTGTTTGATGCTAGATCAGCAGGATCACTCGCCGCAGATCTGATATCTGAAACATGTCTGAGGTTGGATGTTCGTTCCCATCCCACACTCATCCTCCTCTGCCAGCTAGGAACGGCGCCGCTTTCTGGCGTAGGCCAGTTTGCTGGTGATGCGCCGTCCTCATCATGCTGGTCCATCCAGTTACGGATAGCTGTTTGGGTTTTCCTCCTCTCATGGCGCCTTTGGGTCCTCAGGGTGAGAGGGTCTGGCACGCGTCTAAACACCTCTTCTAACGCCCGGTCCTTCTGAAACCCAGCAACGGACTCCTCACGCAGTCGGATACTAGGGCTGAAGAGAGCTGCTCTGGATGTAGGGTCTGCAAATGAGATCGTGCGGTCACGACCTAGGTGCTCTACCAGGTCTGTTGGCTCGTACATAGACGGAGCCAGCCAAAGCCTTTCGTACAGATATATGCAAAACAGCACGGGGAAGTGGGTGAACTTGATTATAGTCCGGTTCAGCCACACAAATTGCTTCAAAGGCATGACGTATCGCAGTGGCATGAGCAACCACGCAAAGATGTTGCTAGGCGCAACGTAAGAGAACAGGGCATCGTTCTTCACCATGGAAATGGTGTTGATGGCGAACAGAAACCTAGAGTACAGTCAGAATGACGCTCAACTTCGTGATACACTGAGACTTACTGGTGCTCCTCATTGGCGTTGGATGCAATCGTCATGAATGAGTTGGTCAGGACAGTGATGAGCATTGTACTTTGACAACCCAATTAGCAAGTGAGTTGGGCAGCCCAAAGATATACTTACACGACCAAGAAATGACAAATGATGAGGAATAGGGCGAGCAAGGCCCTCCCCAGCCAATTGTAAGCTGGCCACCTACTTATTGTTAGCCTCCAACCGAACTTTCCGGGAATCTTGTACTTCGGGTCAACTTACACATCCCAAGCAGCTGGCGTGAAGCCCATGAGAAGCTGGAAAATCTTGTAGGCAACCTCACTTGGCTCGAACGAATTCTTGGACAGAGTGAAGAAGACGAAAAACCCACTACAGAGTATTCCAATGAGAATGAACACAGCAGCCAGATCGACAGCCATCATCCGGAAAGCGATGAGGAGCTGAGAGAAGTACTGGTAATGGTCAAGGATACTGAAAATGCGTGGCAGGAGCAGGATAGCATTTGCCGCAAGCACATCGTACGCCATGTCGTTCCAGTGGTGAGGGTCGACTAGGAAGACGCCGTAGGCACGCATGCAGTAGTAGACGATGAGGAGCATCAGGATGCCAAGATCAAAAATGTTCCAGAAACTCATGATGTAAAGCGCAAAGCCCTGCTCGTTGAAACCAACAAGCTCGTCCAGCATGAAGCCAGCACTCCAGAACCAGAAGATCAATTCCAGACCAGTGATCTGAACGGAGCGCTCAGCGAGAACAGCGAGGAAGAGACCAATCAATACAGCAAGGGACAGCGTGGAGAGGAAGGATCTATATCGAGGGACTCGCAGGCGGGAAAGCTTAAGGAGAGACGCCTGACGAGGATCGTAGAGCGTCACCCTCCGTCTCCCAAACGGAGGATGGGGGACGGCTTCTTTGGGAGGCAGGGAGCCGAGCAACGGAGTTCTGTCATTAACCTTTCCCTGGTTGCTGCCATTGCGGTCAGGGTCTTCACGGTGCAAGCTATCTGCAGACGAGTGAAAGGTAATGGCACCGCTCCAGATGGCGTCCAGCTGTTGCACAACGACGGGGTGGGCAAGGAAATGCTTGGCTGAGGCTCGGATTGCAACCTCGAGCGTGGACGTGCGGGAAGCAGTCAACGGCATCTTGGAGTTGGGAGGTATCCTGCGGGCGGCAGTGGGTGGCGGCTGCGCTCCAGGAAGCCCCTGCAAGGGGTAGAAGTCATAGGCGAGGGCATCGATGAGCTCACGGGTGCTGTACTCCTTGAGCAGCTTGAGGGCCAACAGCTCGCAGACCTTGGCCCTGGTGCTGCTGATGCCCGCGTTGCTGGGGTATCGCTGGCCCTCCTTGCAGAACTGGAGGCAGTTGGCCATGAGGGCATACAGGGTCGCACGAGAGAAGTGCTGGGTGCGAATTTGCTGCTGCATGGGCTTGACGAGGAACTGGGAGACCTGAGGGGATCGGAGCTGGTCCCAGGTCAGAGACGTCTCGGTTCGAGTGGACACGATTATTCGGATAGCATGAGTGATGCTGTATATGGGCAAAGAGTCTGTTGGACGATGGTTAGAACTTTTGTATTTCAAAGTTGGAACGAAAGGGGCAACGAACCCAAGTGGCTGGCAGAAAAGAGAGGGAGAACAGGTAAAGCTGCACGGCGGCCGTCTTCGTCGCCTACCCCATTCCGGTCGTCACCATCGTCGTCGTCTTCGTCGTCACGGTCGTTGGGGAACCTGGGGGCCGGGCCCTCCTCGTGGGAATCGTCAACATCGTCATCGTCAGCTTCGGTGAAATCGGCCGTGGCATGTCTCCGGAGGGTGTATTCGCGGCGTGTCGGGTGCGGCGACAGCGAGCCGGTCGAGTCGGGACGGCGGTTGACGCGACGGGAGCCAGCCCTGGGACGGAGCAGCGAGGAGAACATGGTGTTCTGGGGGGGGAGGTCGTCTCCTTCTCCTGTCGGGTGAGAGCAAGCGTGCCGCCTCGCCAGTGCAGTCCTCAACACGCCATGGGGAGGAGAGAGGGCGGGGAGAAAAGGAGCGAACGAGAGGCAGATGCTCTCGGAGAAAGAACACACACAGAAAGGGTTCGCGGAGGAGGAGAATAGGAAAAGGGAGCAACAAGAAGGGGGGGGAGGAGGGCAAGGGAACGTCGTGGGCGTCGAGGCTTCGAGGCTCGAGCCAAGGAAGTGAGAGGCTAAGGCCAGCGCCCCAGCGGCCCTGGAAGACGGACGGAGGGCCTATAGCGCTAGGGACGTTAGTGGCCGACACGGTGTAACGCCAGTGGACAGGGATGGTTCAGTGGCTTCCCCCACCCCACGAACTCTTCCACTTCTACGGCCAAGTTCAAGGACTAACAGAGCAGGTCTGCGGGCATGGTCACGGGGGTTGGCGCGTCTAACACCGTTGCACCAGGGTGTCTTGTTTATTCATCGCCACTAGTCAAATCTCCAGCTACATAGAGCAATTGTTCTCCAGGGCTCCAGCTGTCTGAACGGTCTGTCCAGCGCTGTGATGAACACTGCAACACTTACAGGAGGGGCACGGGCTTGTCTGGTGTCATGGCCCACCTCGAGAAAGCGACCTAGCAGACGATCAGAGAGGTGTGGAGCAACAGGCAAATTACCAGGCTCCATGATGCGAAAATGAGGCGACATCCCAGGACGTCGTTTGCGAGAACCAGAATCAAGAACGTAAACATTCGGTGTAGAGAATCTCGTTGGGGTGTGATGGACGCATAATAGCACAATGGCGGTGATGATGGCGGGTGGTGTGCTCGACGTGCCAAGTATGAGAGGTTGCCTTGTAAGCCACTCTGGAGACCGACCACCTCAACACCACAACTCAATGGTCGGTAGCTGATATTGCCGAACAGGGGTTGAGTGACATCAGTCCAACATGCTGAGATGGGCTGCAGGACGGTCAGAATGGAAGCATCATCGACAGGACGACGTTGCAACGACGGACATGAACCGGCCTGAATCGGCGAGCATCAGCTATCTATCTAGTCTACGTACGATGCCAGATTTCCGGTTCTGTAACCGCGCTCGTGGTGCCCGAGGAGCAAACACTACTGCAGAGTATCATGTACCTAGAGTCGTTTCCAGAGCGGATAGTAGACACCCACGCATCCACCACTCTCTCCAATGCATGCAACCCAAACCCTGGCCCGTCTGTCTCTCCGGGGGCTTGTCTTGGTTAGAAAACTAAGCGACCCCATGATCAACAAGACCAGAAGATAAGGCCAGGCATGCATCGTGTGTGACAATGGAGGCATTCCATTCCTCCTCTGCTCTACTAGTAGTACGTGCATGCTTCAAGCAAGTTCGCCGTGCGATATTCGTACGGTCATTCGGTTCCATGTTCACGGGCCTCCAGGCGCCAGCACGAGCCAATTCGGCATCGACGTGCAATGTCATCTTGGCAATCAACACTGCCATTTGATCTGGGATCGAATTGCCGATCCATCAGAGAGCACAGACAGAAGAGATAACTACTATCTACCTAGAAAATGGGGTCTGCTTTGCTTGGATCACAACACCACCAATGGCATGCAGCGGGCACACGCACCTCACGCACCACACCACCACCGTCTTAGTGTGCTTAAGGTGACTCCAGATCGCAGTCACCCCGCCATCTCGCGATAACAAACACCGGCGGTCTGCCTCTCCAGGTCTGTCTCTCCAGGTGCATGATGCATATTTCCTCCAAGGCAGCTCGCACGCACGCACGCACGCAGCAGCAGCAGCAGCAGCATGGCCTTATGTCTCGCAGCAGCCGCATACGAAGCCACCTCAATCAACCCCAATCACAGTGACCTCCCGTGCCCCAGCCAAACACCGGCCTGGCGCATCGTCCGCGTATCGTCGTGCATCGGTACGCACTCTTACATCGCCGCCGCTCCAATGAGCTCCCCGAGGCTGGCATGCGGTTGCCCACCCCTGTGCAGTCCGCGGCCCCCGTCTGAAAGAGTGTCATGTCATGCGTCCATCCGGCATGTCCATGATGTACGCACTTATGGGCCACGGCTCGGCAGTGTGACTCTGGGAGAGACGCTAAGTATTATCCATGTCCGCGAAACGCGCTGCCTTCCTCACCTCAACTCACCTCACCTCACCCAGCGTGGTGCGACGCCCTCCTCACCGCATCGTTCAACTGGAATTCTTCATCACACCCCCCAAGCCCTTCCTCTCCCCCCCAAATTGAGACCCTTTTTTCCGGGGAAATGGAAGACATGGTCTTGTTTCCCTGCTACTCGCTTGACCCCAGACTAAGACAAGCTGTATCGCCCCGCTGGTAATTTAGCCCATCTAGACGACATCCCAAACGAAGCCAAGACTCTCTCGTACACCAGGAAGCACATTCAGGGCGGCATTTCGCCTCGCTAGTTGACGTTGACGTTGACGTTGACGTTGTTTGATCTCAGTGCACTGTAGCAAACTAACTTCGGTCCGTCTTAGACATGAGACCACAGCTGAGCACAACTGGGTGTAGGTGCGCCGTTCCAGAAGATCTACATATGGACCCGATGTTTGACGTCGTCCCACCTTAAGCTTGCTCAAAAGTGCGTGACCAATTCTTCAAGTAACAGTAGTTCATTTGCCCCATCCCCCTAGTAATCATCCTGATACTCAGCTCCATCAATCCGAAAGGGGCGCTTCGAGATAGGCTGCCGGCTATTTGTAGAAGCCACTGTTGAACTCACGTCGAATCTGTCTCAAGGAAACCGGATGAACAACCTGCACCTTCAGCTTCAACTCCTCAATGGCGTCGCCGGGCGAGTTGATGAGACTCTGATATATCATCTCGCCTGGTTCCACACATAGGCTTCGACCGTTATGTCCAACCGCCACCGGCTGCCAAGCTGCCACCAACTTAGAGCCAAGCTCCATCAGCCACGTCCCGTGCTACGAGATGGTTGCGTGTGAGCCCGTCGTGTCATAACGGAAGACACATGCAGTGTCCCCGTCTCCCCACCAAATTTCCATCACCTGAAGCTTGGGCATGTTTCCTGCTACCACGGCTGCTGCGAGGATGAGCTCCTCTCTCTTGGCTGAGTCTTTATTGGGCTTGAGTACTCGGGAGGTCAACGCCAGCGTCTTGAGTTGCCTTGAGGTCTGGTTCAGAAGGCATGCTTTCAAAAAGTCCTGTGCATCGGCCAGAAACGACGCAGAGAGGTGTTCGAGGTCGTGGCTTATCTCGGACAAGACGACGGCGACTTCGTAAGATGGTACTCGCTTGTTACGAAACAAAGGGAAGAAAGGATTGATGAATATATGCCCAGTGTCACTAGAGGACTCAAAAATGTGCAGTCTCTTGATCGCCTTGGGCAACGCCACTGTGAGCGTTTTTACGTAGCCTATGCAGCAGAGCATGCACGGTCAGCCTCGATGAATCATATGTGATGTGAACTAGGCATGGCATACTTTTGTCCATCAATTCTTGCGTCTGCTTGTTGTAGCTCATCCACAGCTCGTGATGAAGAGACTCGAGCTTCGGAAGCTTATCGAGGATGCCGGTCAAAGCTGACGACCATAATACACGCCGTACCTGTCGCCGTATCGTCAAGCTTTTTACAACGTTAACAGATAGCAGTTCGGCTTTGTTGGCCATTGAAAGTCCAGGTTGGATGACCTTGCTCCAGTCCTCGAATGCCATACTGGTGGTACGCTTTCCTTTATACCAGCCATAGATGAGATCGTGGTACTTGGCCGTCGGGGTGTCCTCCAAAGAGTCTTCAGAATTTTCAACGAGATCGCGAAAAAAGTGGCGAGAATCACTAGGCGAGTGAGCGCCGATCTCTAGATGCAGTCCTCTCCTACTTTGACTAGTATGCTCCTCCCAACGGCTCAGTGCAGAAAAGAGCCTATGAATATCTCTCTCGAAAGTGTGCAAGTCGTTCTGATAACTTGTATCTGCATGGGGTGGATATTCACAGCGGAGGCACCCGTACGTCGCCAGCTCGATGCGAAGCCAGATGCGGGCAACAAGGCGCCTGAGACGATGGGGCATATCTCTGAGCTTGTCAATGTGCCGCGAGTAGATCGTAAGGTGTCGAAAAATCTTCTCTTCGAAAAAAGTCTGCCATTCCCTATTGACGCAAGCATAATCAGTCAGGCGGCCGCGTCGACGAGTACTGGCGTCATAGTTCTCATCCTCTGGGCTGTTGACATTGGGGAGGAGGGCCAGCTGCTCCCATATCATAAGCTGCACCTCAGCATGTAGGTTGTGCCACGACTTCATATCCGCTTTCTCCATCTGAGCCTTGGGTGAGGTCGTGGATGAGGGGCGTTTGTGGCTATCACGCAGCAGCTGGTTGATGTTGTTGTTTAGGTAAGTGCCTACTATTTAGGTAGGTAAGCAAGTACGCAGTTCGGCAGGTAGTAGGTCTTGGGGGCATGTTGAGAGATAACTACTATAGAGCCTGATTCGTAGGTCGAGCCTTGAATACCTTGGGAATCAGGCATCTATTTAGCATCTAGCTGCCTGGATACTTAGGGGTGGAACCAACCGCAGCTGATGGAAGCAGTGATTCAATGTGGCTTGATTCCATTAGATCTACCTCAGGTCCCACCTGGTTTTAGACGCATGCTTGTGGGATCAGAGAAATGTTTGAGATCGTCAAATCTAGAAATGGTACAGGTCTGTCTTCTCTGTCTTAATTCTTGAAGTAGCTGGTCGTTGAGCTCTTGTGTCGACATTGTCCGTGTGGTCGTTCAATCAGTTATCTTTGTCTTATTCTTTCGCGAGCGACTTGAACGCAGTATGTCCGAAAGTGAGTAGCTTGCTGATCTTCTTCGTCAATAATGTAAGTTCTTTTTTCTTCTCCTTCTTCTATAACTGCCTAGGTATCGAAAAGCGGCTTCCAGCACTGGAGCACGTCAAGGGGGGACGTCAATATCTCCAGACAGAAGACGGGGTGTAGGCCGTGTTAACTTTGAGTAGGAACTAGAGACAAAGACGCCGGTCGTAAGATCAATTCTAAAGGCAGCGAATAGAGTAGTGGTGGTAGAGAGGCCAGGAATGCCGATGTTCAAGCAAAAATAACATGAGGCAAAACGTGAGATTGCTAGTGATTGAGGGTTGCTTGACATGATCATGCCCTCAATTCGGAGACTATCAGTTATTGCAGTTATGTTAGATGGTTGCCAACACTCATGGGTGAAAGGTTTGCACGGCTCTACGTGGCGATACTAGGTAGCTAACCGCTACTCGCAAACGACGTCGAATGGGAACTCAATATACAAGTTCTGGGGATAGCAATAAAATTGCAGGTGGTAGGTAGAACACAAGCTACTATAAGGCTCGACTGAGTGAGTAGAGAGAGATTTAACAGTTGATCTTGTTCACTAATAAGAATGGGTGCGATGGTCACAATGATTCCGACGAGAGTGCCTCTTGAATAACAGGACGGGATGCCAGCCATGGTACTAATGTGGCTTCGATGACACCAGCTTCAGTGTCTACGACCCTGCTTCCATATTCTCCTTCGGGAGTTGACAGCCAAAGCATCACTTTTGATACTATCCTGTGGGGGCTTTGGATAACCAAATAGTAACAAAACGGTGTTTCCAACCTAGGCTTTCGAGCACTTCGGAACTCATTCACATAGATATCGCTGTTTCGTCATCTCACCCCCTTCTTGCACACTGAAACGCCACCCGCGGACGTAGATAGTGGCTGTTCTGTTGGCGATGAACGCAGTGGATGAAGGATTTATTTCTTACGAGCCACAGCGTTATCGACTTCACTGCCACGTCCACAAGTTAACGAATTTAGGCTGGCAAAACTCTCGAAAACGTTAAGGAAACCTTTGATCAAAATGATTAAAGACATCGGTAGGTCTGACCTCGTATTGCAAGCTTCTCGCGCGTTAATATTGACGGTTTGTCGAGAAAATCTGTTCTCCCATTGGTGTCCAGGGTAAGCGCAGCATCCCTGAAGTGAAGCGCATGAAAACACAGACAGGCCAATATGACTGGTGCACTGACCCCACGCCACAATGAACCATCCATGCCTCCGGAGCATGTAGAGACAGGGCGCCCCTGCATTTCCCGCGTGGAGTCGACTGAACTTTACCCCTGGATTTCTGGGTCTGTGATGCTGTCGGCCTGCGCGGAAAGCCGGGCATCATAAGAGGCGGTCTACGCGGCATTGACTGACAGGACGCTACTCCTTACCAAGTACTCAATCTCATTGACGGGATAGGCCCGAGAGCTCTCGCCAGTGCCATCCATGATACCCGAAGATACCCGGCTAGGATTCATGATCGCGGTCTTCGAACCATGGCCATTGTGTCGTATTCAAGGGGTGCGGTTGGGCCATTGTTGTTCATGAAGGTCTTCGAAATAGGCAATTATGCTCAGCATACCCGTCAACGTCCCGACCAGACCTAAAGCAGGATCAAACGGCCCCGTCCGCAGATCCGCGATAGTGGTAGGTGTTGGATAACAGTCAACAAAGCTGCATACTGGAGATTGTGCACGTCAATCAGACTCAATTCGTCTTCGCCGCTGCAACCAACTGGTGCTCTCTTGACGACGGGAGGTACTGCTATTACCTCCCTGGTCGTCTTAGGTCCGTGGTGTCCACCTGCAAAGCCGCCCCCGCCGCCCATCCCCTGACGCGGTCGGTACCTAGCCCTGTGGACACCGCTGGGTCTTGGGAGTTCGCATGGGTTGATCTCAGTGGCCACCCAGTGGGCGAGTCGTAGGCGCTGGCCTGGGGACTGCTCTGCACTGGAACGACGGTTAATTAGCGACTCCATCCTTAAGAGCGGGCATCAGGGGACCGAATAGGCTCACCTACTGTTCCATGGGGGGCATGGTGCGTCGCTCGCTATCACTACCACCCCTTGACTGTTGTCCCTCCCCCCTTGAAGGTTCCGTCGAGTCCTCAAGAGTCAAATTGCCAAACGCCCAGACGATCCTCGATTCCCAAAATCCCCACAACCATTCTCAACGCGTTGATCTTCTTGAATCGTCCGTCGAGATCGTCTCGGTTTCACTGAATCTGTCCGCATCTCGCCCGTCTTTCATCTCTCGCCTCCCTCGCCGAATCCCCCGTGCTCTCCCTCCAGCGCCCAGTCCCGTGAGCCCCCCGTGATCCCGAGTCCCCGAGCCCGACATCGCGGCCACTCCTCCCCGTCTCAGTCTCCGTGGTGGAAGCACCCCTCGATGCAACATCCCAGGCGCGTCTTCACTAGACTGGCCTCCTCTCAGTCTCTCGTTTAGCTTCGATACGTAGCGGCCTCGGCTTCACTTTCTCTCGATTGTCAGACACTTCGAGCACGCGACACCGGGCCCGGACGCTCCAAGAGCGCCTCTCCGAGAGGGTCCCTCCGTCAACACTAGGTTGTGTCTGACACCCTTCGTTCCAGTCCGGGTCCCAACGATACGTCCCCTCCACCTTGCCAGGACGCAGGCATGGACACAGACGTACCGAGGAGCGACCATGAGTCTCTCCCTTGGACTGCGCCAGCTGGACAAGCTTCCATGATAGCCCGAGACCCGAGTCCCGAGACTCCTAAGATGGCACACGACTCCATGGTCACCGTTCGGCTCTCCGAACCTGACTCCCTCATTCTCGACTCTGGCACCACCAATTCCGATGCCGATACGGCTCAATCGACACCGACCAAGGACCCTGGGCACGACGGCGTTAATGACGACGTGACTAAGGGTATCAAGCTTGACCTGACAAACACCGTTACTATCGACGACGAGGACACCACCAAGGTCGACGACGACGACGACAATATCGGAGAAGCGGTGGTGGAAGCTTCGAGCACGGGAGAGGCAGCAAATACGGAGGCCCTTCGTGACTCGACAGTAACCATGCCCCCCCCTATCGTTACTCGGACTCTACAAGAGGAGCTGCTGGATGATGGCCATTCCTCGGACGACCAAGAAGAAGTGAATTGGGAGCAGTTGGAGAGGACCGAAGATGAGCAAACCAAGGATGAAGAGACAGACAATGTGCGTTCTCCCGACTGGCTTGGAAGAGCAGATTTGCTGACCAGAACAGTCTACGGCACTCTTGCTGGCACGACTTGAACAGGAAAATGCAAAGCTGGCTACGAACCCGAAGAGCGTCAAAGTACAAGGCGTCGACCGTGCCAATGCGGAACGCAGCGCCGTCAGCAAGCCTCGTCCTCCCTCCATGGCCCAACTCCGACAGATGGTCCAGGGCCCAACACCCCCGGCCCTGCGATACTCGATGCTGCCACCCCCAACGATGACCGACCTCGAATTCTATGCTGCTCTGGTTAAGGACTACCAACAAACTGCAGCTCGGCTGCCGACGCTTCTGTCGAACAAGATCCGGAAGGGTATCCCTCCCCCACTCCGAGGAGTCATTTGGCAGAGCATGTCTGGCGCTCGAGATTCAGCATTGGAAGAGCAGTACGATCGATTGTCTGGCGAGTCTAGCCCTTACGAGGTCATCATTGGCAAGGACCTGGGCCGAAGCTTTCCTGGCGTTGACATGTTCCGGGATCCGGAGGGAGACGGGCAGCGCATGCTGGGCCGAGTTCTCAAGTGCTTCAGTCTCTACGACACTAAGATTGGCTACTGCCAAGGGCTGGCTTTTCTGGTTGGCCCCTTACTGATGCATATGCCCGATAAAGAGGCCTTTTGCGTTCTGGTCCGGTAAGATACCTAGATGACCCTGGCAAATCCGTTGACGTGATGCACTGACAAGGAGCCTAGTCTAATGGAGGTGTATGATCTACGGGCGTGTTTTCTCCCCGATCTCTCGGGACTTCATGTGCGCATCTACCAGTTCCGAGAGCTTCTGCGGCAAAGTCTCCCGGTGTTATCGAACCACCTGGACGAGCTCCAGGTTGACCCTGCATATGTTTCGCAATGGTTCCTCAGCTTCTTTGCCGTTACGTGCCCCCTGCCAATGCTGTTTCGCATCTACGATGTAATATTTGCCGAAGGCGCATCGGAAACAATCATGCGAGTCGCGCTATCCCTGATGCGGAAGAACGAAGCGCGACTATTGGCTTGCCCTGAGATGGAGGATATAATGACGCTCCTCCTTTCGCGCGGCCTTTGGGATTGTTACCATTACAACGCTGATGAATTCGTCCAAGACTTTGTTGGCTTGACAGGCGTTGTTACGAGAGAGAGCATGCAGCAGTTGGAACAAAGCTACAAGGAATCCAAGACTGCAGCTACGAGCCCCGGGAGAGGATCCGAAATCACCACAGCAGCCAGCCGCTTTCTGGGCCGCATCTGGGCTTCATCTACCACCAGTTTATCACCCAAGTCTGCCAATCTCAGCCCCGGCAGCAGCGCACCATCGCGACCACTGAGTATGCTGCGTCGCAGCGCATCGAAGCAAAGCCTCGCATCGACATTGAACTCAATCGAAGCGAGCTCAGCAAGCGTCACTAGCTCTGTGTCCACGGATGCGACCAGTTTGACACGAGACTCCTCCAACGCCGAAGACGGGGCTCAGACTCGCGAGTCGACTCCGGTTGGAACCAAGTCGATGACTGCCCAAAAGAACATCGACGAGCGAAATCTGCACACTCAAATTGAGGATCTGTTGACCGCATTGAGCGAGCTGCAGCGGAATCATGCACTGCTATCAGACCAGCTCCAGCGTGAGCGGGAAGAGCGACAGGAGGATCGTAAGGCGGTCCAGTCGCTTCTCAGCGGACTTAGGCAGAAGGCGACAAGGGATTCAGGGTCAACGCAATCGAGCAACCCGGAGGTCAAGATCTCGACCGCGGATGGCGAAGAGACCTCTGACGAAGAGGTCTTAGAGGCCTCGGACGACGAAGGCGTCGATAGGAGGAAATCCCTGCCTGGTGCGGCTGATGCCCCAAAGGATGACGACGGGGATGACAAGAAGGAGGCCACTCCATCGACCGAGGACTTGTCAAATCTGCTTGACCTAGTCGAGCGTCGGTTCCAGGACGAGGATAGGCGACGGTCCTCAATGATGCAATCTAAGGTGCAGCTGCGTGAGGAGCTTGGGCACACGAAAGACCAGCTGGCTAGCGTCATGTCTCAGTCCCAAGAGTACAGCCGCCAGATCAACGACCTAACCCAGGAGATGGCATCAGTCAAGGAGCAGCTTCGGGAGAGCCACGCCCATGTTAGGACACTTCACCAAGACAAGCAGCGGGTAGAAAAGCAGATGCACGCCCTCAAGACGCGAGCATCAGCCTGCTCAGCGCATGAGCCGACCCGAGAACCAGACCTGGAGTGGAACAGATCCGGCGGAGGGGGTTTGAGGGAATTCAAGCTCGGGCGCAGCAAGTCGACCCCGTCGCAAGCCAACAACAAACAGCCCAAAGGCAATGTTTTCAACAAAAGAATGTCCTCCCTTCCCCGTGGCCACGAAGCCGTGCCGGTGGTCACAACAACGGCTCCGGCGCCGACACCGAGCGAGAACGAGACGCTGCTGCTGGAGCTCGTGCAGGCCAAGACGGCCGAGGCCATGGCTAAACAGGAGGCTGAAGAGACGAAACAGAAGTTGGAGTCTTTGCGCAAGGCGCATGGGCTGGGCCATAGCCGCGAGGCAGCACACGCATCATCAGCGTCACAATCGAGCTCGATGGGTGTGTTTGGCCTGCTCACCGGTCATGGAACGACACCTCCGATTGAGACGCCGACGAAGCCGGCGTCAACGGCATCGGGATCACCTTCGTCTGGAGGTGGATTCTGGGGTTGGCGAAGATGAGGGGATTGAGCCAGCGCGCTGCGTATTATCCACTCGCAGCACAGCGGTTCAATGGGCGCTCATGATGGTCACGCGACACCACCGATCTTGTATGAACTTCTTTTCCCTTCTTGGTTTGGGTTGTTTCTGTCCATGCTTCTCTGTAGATATTGGGCATTGAAGTCTCCACGTTTGGTGAGCGTATGTGTTGGGACCAAAACCTATGGTGGGAACTTATGTGGCATTTGCATGGCCTTTGGTCTGGGATGCTTGGCATTGCTTGTTTCTTTTCTAAAACACATCATAATCATTGCTCGGGCGTTTGTTTATATTAGCAACGGAGTTAAGGATACGGTCATTCATCCGTTTCTAGAGGTAGAATTTACGGCATGGCGGAATAGAGCCGCTGAGAGCCTACATATAATCAAAGCGTATTTTCCTAATCACACAAATCGTCCACAATCTAGGTGGCTTTTGATGTCATGAACACAAGAAGAGGTGGTAGCGATACTAGCACTCAAGTGAGGTCGAATCGACGATGATAATTAATGCATGACGGCATCATGAGTTGGTTTTGGCCAATGATGATATTCACTGAGGCGATATGGAGCTGCGGGGCGGCGCGAAGGCGGCGGCAGTGGAAGGCACACGCACGTTACGGTACGAGCTAGATAATCAAGTAGCTTCGATTACTGGGTGCAGTACGGAGTCGGGAGGAATGGGATTGTCGGGACGGGATGGATCTTGGAGGAGTTCCAACCCGCACATAGCGATGGCGTCAGTATGGAGCACGAGTACTCCCGACACACAGCTTCCCTGTTCGGGATTGGACCATCAGTTTCGACACGCTGTGACGACGGTGATGTATCCGTCACGGTGCCGTGGATATGCGCTGTGCTGCCATGGCGTGCATGCATGAGTATTTACTACATGCACACTATGTACTTCGTACTGTGCTTAGAAGAAGATCCGCACTCTTTGTACTGGGCGCTGTCTAAGTAGGAGGGAATTGCTGAGAATCCGAGGCCGTCTTTGTGCGAATGGCCGTTGAACCGAAGGATGGAACGTGGTCGCGAGCGGCATCCTAAAGCGGATACAGCACTCGTGAGCCGTTGATAGTTGCCGGGTGCACAGTCGATTTTATAATTTGTTTGTGTTCGGAGACATACCTAAGCTAGATGCTACCTATGCACTTAGATTAATCCCGGGAAATCCAATCAGAAGAAACAGAAAAGGAAAACCATCAAAGGAGGGCCAGTCGTTTGTGTGTTGTTTTCTCTCTCTCCTTTGCCCTTCCCGCGCGGGTGCCCTTTAGCGTGATTGTCACATGCATGTATTGGCGGCGGGCACTGTGGGCTCCGCCTTGGAAAATGACCAGATCATCTCACGTCAAAGCATCATTCATTTTAGAGCTAGGGAGGGGCCCTCGATGATGCAAGGGGTTGTTACCTCGCAAGCTCACAGGCAGCATTTTGCTCGTTGCTCCTTGGAGGGAGTTGCTGTTGCTTGCTTAGATAGATGTCTACTAGTACTTAGTGAGCATCTTCTTTCGCTTGACACATGTACCTGTTCTTTATTTGGCACAGATAAGTTAACATATACCTACCTGTGTAGGTAGTCTAGACTCTAGACCATGACGGAGTGATGGTGGCGGGTCGGCCGGAGAGTGAATGAGGCGTCTTGGTGTGTTTGTGGCTTGTGCTGCAGTGGTAGGTACTGTGCCCAGGACATCGACAGTACCTGTTATCACATGGAAGCTGCAATATATCCAAAGTCTCTCCAAAGTCCTGGATCTGCGTCATCCACCTTAATTATGATACCTCCACTGTCAGGGAGCTAAAGGCACTGCTACCCAGCTTAGCTCTGCTAAAGCTTCCAGGTTTGCAAAAATCGGTTCCGGGCGTTGTGCAGCGGCCCAAGCTCCACGGGCTGAGACATGGACCACTACAGCTGTCCGGGCTACTAGTACATACGAGGCAGTAGGTACGTTACGGGGAGGTTTGGCGCTGTATCTTAGGGCTGTACACTGAATTGACGTGCTGGGTGCCACGACTTTGCCCTTGTTGGTCCGTCACTGTGGTCGCTATCGCCCGCTGGCTGTGCCTGGGAGCCTGGTTTTCGGCAGCAAACTTATGGAAGGAAGGCGTCACTTGCGTCACCATCGACAACCTGTCCTTCTCCCTCTCTGTTTCTCCTCCTTCCCATTTCAACCCTCCATCCCTTCTCCCCATCGCGACCTTTCCTCCTCCAACACAGAATCCAGCACATCCATCCATCCATCCATCCATCCTAGGTACCTTATCCATCCTTCACCTACTGAGTACCTACCCAAGTACGATCACGCGAACACAGCTCTGCTACGTGTCTGCCGATCCTGCGTCGTCTCTGCTCCTGTCTGTCTGCCGGGCCCCCCTGCTGCATTTTGGCTGTCCTGGCTCTCCTCCCCGCCTGCCACTCCCACTGCAAGGTACGTTCTCCGTCTAATTTTCCCTTCCCTTTCCTGGACTGGCTCGCTTGCCTCGCTCGTTTCTCTCCTCTGCCCCTTATCGGAAGATCGACTGCGAGAGACAGCCACCGTTCCACCACCAACTCCTCGGGCCACTTTTTACTCACGTCGCCTTTCGTTCTTCCTTCGCAGACCTCCCAACTCTTTGAACAACTGCCTCGAGACTACTCTGGACCTCCGCCGCTCGCCTCTCGGAATACTTCTCCACACATCACGCACTCCACGTCCACACAACTTTCGCTATGGCTGATTCCGCCCCGGCCGTCAACGGAGCTTCGCTCTACGAAGCCACAAAGACCAGTAGGGTACGTATCGCACTGTTGCCTTGTCCCGCCTCCTTCTTTGTCCCCGGGACAACTCGGACCCAGGACCTTTTGCTAATATATGTTCCACAGTGTCCCTGTCCCGCTCGCATCCAAACATTTTGGCATGAACCGACCGACTGACTGAATGCCTCCAGACGCTGCCGCTGCCTACAACACCGTCGCTAACGGTACGTGATTCTGTTCCCCCATTGTTACAATCGGTGCAAAACCTACTATTCTCTTTTGATCAACCGAACACCGTTACTGACATCAGCTCTTCCGCCCCTTTCAGGCCCCGTTGCTCAAAACGTCATGGACCACACTCAGAAGGCCTCCAACGAGCTCTCCAATCTGGCTGCTGCTCGCCGTACGCCCACCAACCGCGCTGCGACCGGCCAGCCTCTCACCCACTACCACTCTTTCTTCTCCGAGCTCCTGTCATGGAACAACCCCCGTGAGTGGACTACTTTGAATTGATCTAGGTAGCTCACCCGCTAATATTCACCAGGTGCCTCTGCTATCGCCTATGTCACCATCGTTGCTCTCATCTTCTCGGCTAGATACCTCGATATCCTTCGATGGGGCTTCAAGTTCTCATGGATGGTCCTGGGTGTGACCGTCCTCGCTGAGGTCATCGGCAAGGCTGTCTTTAACAACGGCCTGGCTACCCAGGTCCGACCTCGTCGATACTATACCGTGCCCCGCGACACTCTCGACACTCTTATTGGGGATGTCCACGAGCTCGTCAACTTTTTCGTTATCGAGGCCCAGCGCATTATCTTCGCCGAGAACATCGCTGCCTCATGCGCCGTAAGTCACTACCACTAGAAATCTAGACCCCAAGTGCTTGAGGCTAACATATCTCACTAGGCTTGGGTTGCCGCCTTTGCCTCTTACTTCTTGGTCAAGCTTGTTCCCTACTGGGGCCTTGCTGTCATCAGCGCCACCGTCGTCTTTTTCGTGCCCCTCATCTACACCACCAACCAAGAGATTATCGATGCTCAAGTCCAGAACGCCTCCGACCTGATTAACTCTCAGACCGCCCAGGTTAAGGATGTTGCTTCGAAGCAGTTCGGGCAGGTCTCTGCCCTCGGCAAGCAGTATGCTGGCGATTACACCGGCAAGGTCCAGGACCTCTTCCGCAAGCCTGTCTCGCGCCAGGTCATCGTCAAGCCCGAGCAGCCCGCTGCTCCTCAGGAGCCCGTGTTCCCCAACCCTCCCACCGAGGACCCCGTTAAGTTCGAGGAGCCTGCGAAGGTTGACTTCCCTGAGGTTCCTATTGAGGAGCCCTTTGGTGCCCACGTTCCCGAGACGGAGCGCCTTATCTAAGTGGCTGGCAGAACGGGATCTCCACGTGTACACGACTTGAGAAAGGGCATAGCTGGCCTAGGCAATGACATGTTTGACGGCATTTCGGAGCGCGTGTCTTTCTTTAATCGAGGGCAAAGGACTTGTCAAATTGGAATTCGGCGTCAACTGGTTTTCGGAGCATTCCCTAACCTGAAATGCAAGAATGACTCGGGTTGATTGCCAAGGATGAAAAGTTACGGGGAGGAGATGACTATCGTCATCGAGGACGGAAATCTCAATGGCGCGGCCACGGCTGGGGCGGAGATGGTTTGTGGTCGGGGAGGACGAACTTCATGCTGATGAGGAAAGGAGTGCGCGAGGCTTTTGACCTTTTAATTACATGGCCCATTTTATGGACGTGCTTGGCTCAAGGCTCGTTTTTTGCTGCCCTAGTTCTTGAAGCTTGGTGTTGACGGACTGTACATTGTGTGCTTGCTTGGGGCTTCGGCTTTTTCTCCTTGGTTCCCTTTCGTTGAGATTGCACAATTACAACTTGTATTTTTCTCTAACCTGGGCGACTTTGAACGTGGAAACTTGAGTGACATGATGGTCGACAGCGTACATTGACTGATACGAGAACATGGAAGTATCCTTGCGCCTAGGAGATCTGTGTTTCTTGTGTGCATGTAATCGGACGTTGAGACTCTTTGGATAACTGTTTTGATTTTAATTTTTCTCTCCAACGCCAACCGAACAAGGTATATACAACATCTAGTCCCATCTGTTTTACCCTCCTTGACTGCACATCTACACTCATCACTTCCTCCGCTTGCCACCGCCGCCGTCCTCGGCAGCGCTGCGCTTGCGGCCGTTCTTTCGCCAGTACTCCTTGCTCTCGCGCTTCTCGCGGGCCTCCTTCTTCTCCTCGTTGTCGGCAATCTTCTTCTGGAAGGCGGCGCGGTTCTCGTCCTTCTTGGCGCGGCGCTTGGCGGCGGCGTCGTTGCGGATGGTGAGCAGCTGCTGCATGAGGGCGCGGGCCTTCTTCTCCTCGGAGCCCGGGGCCAGGACGACGGCGCGCTTCTGCATGTACGTCTTGGTCTTCTGCTTCTTGGTCTGGACGATCTGCGAGCGGAAGGGCAGCTCGGCGGCGAGGGCGCGGGGCACGCGCAGCGGGTTGAAGTGGCGCGCCTGGCGCTCGACGGCGCGGTACTGGCTGTTCTTGGGCTGGGGCGTGGCGATGTCCTGGGCGCGGCGCACCTCGCCGGTGAGGCGCATGGGCTGCCAGCCGACGAGGTTGGTGACGGGGTTGTAGAAGCGGCGCGGCTTGATGGCGTACCAGGCGCGCAGGAAGACGATGTCGCTCAGCAGGATCTTGTCCTCGAAGGTGGCGCGGAAGTGGCCCTCGGGCTTGGCCAGGGCGCGCTTGATCTGGCCGCGGACGCCCGAGACGGTCTTGATGGAGGCGCCCTCGAACTTGGCGATCTCGAGCGACGAGGTGAACATGTCCTTGATGAAGGCGGTGTTCTTGTAGATCTTGGCGGGGTGGCCCGTCAGCTTGAGCTTCTTGACGATCTCGGTGGACTCGTCGACGCTGAGGACGGTGCCGGTGGCGGCGATGCGGAAGCCCGGGGCGGCGGGGGAGAAGGAGTTGAAGCACACGAAGCCGGTGTTTGGGGCGATGAGCGGGCCGTAGACGGTGGCGAAGCAGTGCATGTGCTCGGGCGTGTACTTGAGCATGCGGTTGCGGGTGCGCGAGTCGGTGGTGCTGTAGATGGGCAGCGTCTGGAAGCGGCGCCAGCCGAGCGAGAAGATGAGGGGGTCGTTGGTCTTGAGGATGCGCTTATGCCAGCGGTGGCGCTTGATGCGCACCTGGAGGAAGCCGAAGCGGTCCTCGGTGGCCGTGACGCCGCCGATGACGATGGGGAGGCGCGCGTTGAACCGCGCGACGAACTCGGCCGGGACGCCCTCGAGCACCACCTTGGCGTACTTGCCCGCGCGGTAGCCCTCGACGGCGGAGCGCTGCCGCTCGTCCAGCGTCTCGAACTCGTCCTTGTTGATGTCCAGCTGCTTCTGGATCATGGCCTTTTGCGACTCGTACCACTGGTCCTCGCCGAACTCCTGCACGTCGCCGCCGTCCCGTCGCGCGTTGGCCTTGTCGTTGAGGAAGCCGTCCCGGTCCTCCTCCTCGAACCGCTGCTTGAGCTCCTCCTTGCGCTTGGCGTTCTTTTCCCGTTCCGCCTCGATGTCTTCGGCAGCCGTCTGCTGCTGCTGCGGTGCTTCTTCGCCGCTCTTGGCCTCGGCCTCGAGATCCTGGAATTCTCCGTCTCCCTCGCTGTCCCCGTCGTCCTCACCACCCGCGCCGCCGTCCTCGTCGCCGTCCTCGTCGCCGCCTCTTCCAAAGCTGGACGTGAACCTGCGTCGCAACGCCTCGACTCTGTCCTGCTCTGCCCACTTCGCCGCGAGGTCCTCGTAGTTATATACGGGTATCGACCTGTCTTCCACAGCATCCTCTTTCTCCTGTTTCGACTTCTTGAAGAACTCCTCGTCGTCCTCGTCGTCTTCGATGTTCTCCTCCTCTTCGTCGCCTTCACCCCTCCATCGGTTTAATGCGTCTTCGGGGCTCAGGGACTCGTCGTACAGGAGCCTTGCCAAATCGCCGGTGTGGTACGAGCGTCGCCTGCCATGGAGCTTCACGGCTTTCCCAGATAGGTTGTCCTTCCACCTCAGAGCGGCTGCCTCCTCGTCCGAGTCGTATTCTTCTTCGTCCTCGTCCTCGTCACCCAGTTCCGACATCGATCCCAGATCAGAGTCGCTGTCGGCAAAGGCCATATCTTCCTCATTAGCGTCCTTGTCGGCATCCTTTCGGAACATCTTGCCAAGCTTGCCCTCGTTAAACTCAACCTCGGCATCGGAATCGCCCTCGTCACTGCCACTAACGAATCCCTCATCGTCCGCGGCTTCTTCATCACCTTCGTCGCGCTCTGCGAATCGGGCCTTGCGTTGCGTCTTTCTTCCAGTGTCCTCTTCCTCGGCCACTTCCTTGATCTGCTCGCCGCCCTTGAAAAGCTGCACGCCGCCGTCGGTCTGACCGAGAAGCTTTCGCTCAGCCTGGAGGCCGACAATCATCTCCTCGCCCTCCCCGCGCTCGCCATCCTCGTCTTCCTTATCGAAGTTGAAGCCTTTTTCGCGGGTAATCCAGATGGCGTCGCCGTCAATTTTCAGACCGCTGCGATCCGACATTGGCGCATGCATCTTCTTTTCCTTCTCGTCCAATCTTCTTCGTCCAGTCTTTCCAGTGATCTTTGCCATTGCTTGCTCCATGGACGGCGTCGGACACGGGTCTGGCAAGACCTCCATGTTTGACACGGTGAAATCACCCAAGCCAGGAACGTGCACTCGCTGGCCCTGTGACGCAAAGTTTGTGCCTCGTAGGTACCCCGAAAGAACAATCGACCGGTCGCAGTTGGGGTCCTCCTCGATCTTGGTAGGGTGCGTAATGTCTCGGAAACTGTCGACGATAGAGTAAGGATGTGAGTTGCGCCAGATGAGCGGGCGCGGGTTCTTCATGACGGAGAGGAAGCGCGAGAGGTTGTGGATCTCGCGATCTGGATATCGGCCGTTGATGACGCCGGAGAGGTAGAACAGGTGGGCGCCCTGGTACAGCTCCGTCCACAGCCTGCGCTTCAGCCTCTTTTTCGCATCCTTGAGCGCCTGGGGTTTCCGGAACAGATCCAGATGGGTCAGAATACCAAAGACGTTGCCCGGCATGCCCGTCGCGGCCAGGACGTTGAGGAACTCCATCGTCTCCATTTCGAAACCAAAGTTGCCGTCAATCATCAGGAGGACAATGTCGGCCACCTTGGCGATGTCGACCATAGCCTCGAGCTCGTTGGGGCATTCGACAAAGGTCAGGCGCTGCTTCTTGGAGGTGACGACGGTGATGGGGCCCTGAGGGTCGGAGATGGTCTCCTTGGCATACCGTCGGACGAGGGACTTGAGGAGGGTCGTCTTGCCTACGCCGGGAGGGCCGACGATGGTGACGAGGCGCGGGGGGGCCTCCTCGGGCAGTCGATCGACGAGCGGGACATGGAGTCGCTTTTCCCGGACCTGTTTCGAGGGCGTCAGCGCCGTAGCCTAAGGGTCAAAGAAGGTAGAGAGTCGACGTACATCTTGCGATCTCGCTGCCTGTCGCTGGAGCTTTCCGGGTCTGGAGAAGGCAAAGGCCTTGGGATTGCGCTCTGGTCCACGTTAGCATGCATTTCCAACAGTGGGAGTGTGCGCGGCATGCAATGAAACTCACCGCCAGTATGCTCCTTCTTCTCCTTCTTGTCCTTCTTGTCCTTGGACGACTTGCGATGCGGCTTGTGTAGTTGCTCGTCCATGTTTGCGCGCCGTCACGAGTATCTGCAGGACCGATCACCAGCACGAATTCACTGTTGCCAAAAATTTCCCACTTAGTTAGGTACTCGGCGGGAAAATTTGTCCCGATAAGCGATAATCGATAATCGATAAGAGATAGACCGTGCGCCCAGTCAGTCAGCCTTATCGATGCGGTACGGGGACGTTAAACTTTTTGGGGGCGCATTAATTAGGTAAGCTAGGTCAGCCACTATCAAAAGCCACTCCCAAGTAACGTAGTTAACACCCCGCAGCCCCCTCCACCTCGACTTCACTCTAATCGGGAGGGGGAGCACAACGAGCTTCCTGTTCGAGTATAGACCCCTCGAATCGGTTGCACGCATGCTCGCCGGCGTGACGTACACCAGGATATGCGAAGAATGCGAAGAATGGGCGGGGATTGATTGTCCTGGCGGTAACCGTTTCGTCATCGCATTTCTCCTCGCCGCGTTGCTGTGTAGAGCCGATAGATATAACTTGTGTAATTGCGGTGTGCCCTCGATGAACTGTTGTTGCCTGCGGCCGCAGCAGGAAGTCCTGTCTAGAAACACAACGGGACGGACCTCGGAGCAAGCGGCACGGCTTGGGAGTTCAGTTGAGGCTGTAATTCTATCCTGTGAGTAACATGGACACCGCCTTGCTTGGGTTGACGAACAAGGAACGTGAACATGGGCGTGTAATCTTGTTGTGACTCTTCCTTTCCGATGGCTGTGGCATGTCTCATTGGTAAGCGAAGCTGTATCCCCGGATTCGATCACCTTTTCGTCGTCGAGGCTTTCTGTCATCCATCGCGAGTACGCAAACCTCGCATCAACAGGCGTCGTCAGTCCTCATCAGCTAAGATGCAAGGCTTACTGGCCTTACGTAGAGACTGTCGCGGCCGTCCCTAGCTCGATTGAGGTTTCTTTCTTGGCTGCCTTAGATACGCTGACCCAGGCTCGGTTCAGCAACCGTGATGTTACTTACACCCGCCCGCATGAGGTCCCTAACCTCCCATCCCCGTTTGGGCTGACCATCCCGGCCTTCTCCACAGCCAGTGAGTCAACCGGACGGCTTGTTTCCCCGGGCTTGGTTAGAGCGCAGCGGCTCGAGGCCGGAATCCTGCCTCAGGACCACGAGGATGTGTGTGTATGTGCATGAGCAGGAGTCATGAGGCATGATGCACCCCAATCCTCCGTGGCAGGCATTGTCGGATTTTCTTCTTCCTCCTACTCGGATCGCGCGTGTCCCCCTTTATTCCCGATTGAGTTGGACTTGCGTGTCATGCCGTATCTATCTAGCCGCCTCTTCCTTCGTCAGCCTGACACGTAGTTTCCTCCATCCATGTCGCCTTACGAGGCTGAAGCGCAAAAGCCCGCTGCTGGGGATCGCGTCATGACTCACGCAATCGTTGCGGGTGACTAGGTAGCCACGATGCTACGCAGTGCGACGACTTCGAGGGAAGCCTCGGTCGTGGCCGTGTAGTTTCTGGCTGCCTGAAAGTCTGCGACGATTCGTCGCGTATACGAGCTTGTTTCCAGGCATCAGCTATAAAGAGATGAGGACGGAATGGATGGTGGACTTTTGATACCAGGCAGACACTTCGCAGACTTCCATAACAGGAACGAAATACACCCTTGAATTCTCACTCGTCCCAGCTTTGAACATCTTAAACGCTTCTCAGTCTCAGCTCTTCGCTGTCTACTTCAAAAGTCTTTCACAATTACCCACCAACCCACCAACCAATTGACCAACATAACCCTCTTCAAAATGTCAGGCGTCGGCAACTTCACCAACACCAGCTCCAACGGTGAGTAGCTGTAGCAAATCTACAAAGCAATGGGCAACTGGTGCTCATGCTCAATCTCTAGCCTCCTTCGGCCGCAAACAAACCAACGACATGCTCGGCGATATCCTCCATTCCAGCCAACAGGAGCAGAAGGAGCGCTCTCCTTCTCAGGTCGCGGATCCCGAGACAGCCTCTGTTGCTTCTTACTCCTCGACCACAGCATTGCTCAAGAGCAAGTTCAAGAGAAAGCCCAAGGCCGAGCCCAAGGCCGAGTCCAACGCGGCACCCGCCGTCGATGCCAAGAAGCTCCAGGAACAGGCTCTCAAGTCTCAGGTGCGCTTTAGCGTCTGATAGCCAACTCCATAATGGCCATCATGAGTTTGCTGCCATGTGTTCTTTTATTAACGTGTTCATCATGAAAGGTCGACGACAAGGGCCGGAAGCCAGCTGTCCGCGCCCCTGTGATATTTGGGATGGGTCGAATGTGATGCACGACATGGAATACAAGTGATGAAGCACACGAGTTGAAGAGACGGAAAACTTGGGTTTGTTTCTTTTTGCGGGTGAGTCCAGACTCGCAGGGCCAACCGGGACGCAAAGGAATAGATGGCCTGGTTGTGCACGAAATGGGGGTGTGAGGGATAACGAGGATGGGCCATCGCATGACAGGAATCTGCGCGAGTTATAAGACGAGCTTCAGGGGTATCTTTCCTATGTTTTGATAATCAACCGCCTAGAGTCGGACTAATTAATCATTTGGCTACTTAGGCCTTCTCTTTCTATATTTAGGGTGCTCTTAGAAACTGTCGTTGAGGATATCCTCGTTCATCTTGACCATGCTTGGACTGTACTCCGACGAGTTCGGATCGGCACCAGCATCCAGGAGAATATCGCCTACGATTCTCTGGCTTGCCTCTCGCGCTGACAAATTCGTTAGTCCTCGTGACGCGCCGGGTTTTGCCAGCGTGGTAACTCACCAGGGGTCTGCAGCAGCTTGGACGGGGGTAGGGCGAATTGGATCGTCTTCGGCGGGCTCATGCCGGCGTACAGATCGACGTCGTCGTCCTCGTCGTCGCTCTCCCAGTCAATCTCAAACCTCCCCTTCCCGCTCCTCATGGTGCTTTCTTCGTCGGCAGCGAACACGTCCCGCGTCTTCCTCGCGGTCGCGGGTGTCTGCACGCTGACGCCGGGCGTTCTCGGCCCCTGCGTGGCCGCCGCCAAACGGTCCCGGGCCTTGGTCTTCAGGGGCGACATGAAGGCCTCGCTGCGCAGTTTCGGAACCGCCATCTCGGGCGACGACATGGGCGAGCCCTGCCACGCGGGTGTCTCCCTCTTGAGCTGGGCGCTCTTCAGCGGAGAGATGCGCAACGCCGGCTTGTGCGGCGTGGCCTGGATGCGGTAGGTCTTGTCCAGGACCCGATGGAGCAAGGGGTCTTTGTTGTACTGTGTCGATTGCTCGCTAGTTTGGTCGTCGTCTTTGAAGCGATCGCGTGGCGTCATCGACATGTCGGGCAATCTGGCCGTGTGCTGCGCGAACAGCACAGTTGAGTCCTCGCCGTCTTCCAGCACCGTCGTGTGACCCTCCTCGTCCTGCATCTCCCGCTTCATGGTCTCGTACGGCGACTCGAGGTGCGAGAACCGCGTCTTTGTGGTCTTGGTCGACGGCGGGCGAGGCGTGCTGCCCGAGAGCTCTGCATCGTCGAGCAGCGAGTCGTCCAGCTGGTAGTTTGACTGCTCGGCGCCGGTGGTCGCGGTTGCGTCCTCCTCGCTATGCTGGGCCGTGTAGTCTGCCGTGGTCTCGTCCCTCATCGCCGTGCTCTCTTCCGTTGCCGTCGTTTCTTCATCGTTGGCCAGCTCCTCGTAGCCGGAGAGGGACACGTTGGCGGAGGCTTCGAAGAATTGCTTCCAGAACTGGACCTCTGTTAGAGATTTGGACCCGTGACGTAGGCGAGCGCTGCTAGTACCTTTGACGCCTCCCAGACTGCGCGAGAATGCTCGCCGTATTGTTCGACGAGAGGCAAGATGCTCGTCGTCACGATGCGATGCGATTTGCTAAAGTTGTGGTCGATTTCTGGATTGCTGATGAGCCACAGTCTCGGGCCTAGAGGCAAAGGATAGACGTGGTACCTTGCAGAGTCAATGTGATGGATTGCTCGAGCCTCTCCAGCTCCTCGGTCAGAGACAGATTGCGCGCCGCGGCGCTCGATCGAGACATGGTAGTGTCTTTGTAGTGGTGTTGTTGACGGTGACGATGAACTAAAGAACTAAACGCGTGGAGACGCGATGAGGGGCCGTAGTTATGGCGGGGTATTGGCCGGTCACTTATCAACCACCAAAACACCGCCGTCTCCGATATGCAAACCAAGTTTTTGTTCATGTCAATTATTTCTGTGAGACTTACACATATATTTACATATATACTAATGCTTAGAGTAGTACTCGTTCATGTCCAACTTCATCAGCAGCTGTGCAACCATGTGTTCCTCGCCTGTGCCATCCTGCCTCACACCCGAGTCATCCCCAACTCGGTTGCTGCCCAACCGAGCCTTTTCTGTCAGTCCTCGGCAGACGGTAATGAATATCTGTACCTTCCTCTTGAATTTGCCGTAGAGTTCCTGGGGGTTTGTGGAGTCATTGCCATCTGTGCTTCTTCCTAAGGCTTGCATCCTGGAGTACTTTGCGTACTGGAGTACTGCGGTGAATATCTCCTCGAGCAGTCTAAGCACCGGCTGCTGGCGTTTTCTCAAGAAAAGAGCAACCATAATTCGGTCTAGGGTTTGAGAGTGAAGCTCCCGAAGGCTATCGGGGCTCTCTGTCTTCTCTTGCAAGCCTCGAGATGTGGGCTTGTTTAGGCTGGACTGGATCTTATCTAGCTTCGCTTCGAATTCTCGCCAGGGGATTGCAACTCCTGCGTCCATAAAGTACGACGTGATGCCCGAGAGAAAATGGTGAGCTTCTCGAGAAAATCGGTACGTGACATTGTCCGGGTCGTCCCATCTGCTCGCCCTTGCGTTGACGTCCCTAAAAAGTTGGTTGACGATATAGAGCATTCGGAGAATTCGCAACAAGAGCTTGAAAACGCGATCGTACTGCATTAGGATCATTGGCGTAATAATGGCCGACAAGGGGACTGGTGCTTTGTATGATAGACGGAGAAAATCCAGTGCTTCCAATGAATCCGGGTTCATGCACTTGTCAATCTCTTCATCCGACAAGTCGCGGACAGCGAAACTCAGGTCTCCTGGCAACTCTGACGAATCTCGGGATATGCTACTTAGCTTCTCCTTGGTGAAGCCGTTTTCTGATCCAAAAGTATCCGCTAGCACCCCCATAAGGGCTAGCCGAAGTTCAGAGCTTGCGGGGGGCCAGTTGTCTCGGCCTCCTAGTCGAAGACCCATGACGCCTCCTTGACGAGCAACTCCGGTCTGTCTCTCTGCGGTTTCCAAGTCGGGATTGAACAGAGCGTGAGATAGCCGACTAGAAAACATGCCATTTCCAAAGAGATGGAAATCACGATGCATCTTGAGATGGCTTCTCAGGTCATGATGGGAAAACAGTAGTCTTAAACTCTCCTGGTTGACGACTTGGGCCTGAGTCGAAGCGATACCGCCAAAGGAAAGGACAGGAAGTAGTGACCAATGTGGTGCAAAGTTGGAGGAGTTGGAAGGAGACTGATAGCGGCCGGAAAGACGGTGACGAACTACGCGACTTAGCGAATCTTCAGCATCAACATCCGCAAGGGGTCGGTTGAACTGGTTGATCGACGCTAGCAAACGTTCTTCGATCTTATTCCCTTCAACGCCAAAGAACTGGAGTTCGGTCTGAGGCTGCAACGAAGGTAAGCTTCCTTGGGCTCGGGGAAGAGGTTGACGGTCCGAGCTACTCTTCTGAATGGCATCTAACAGGCTGTCCCGATATTCTGTAACCCGACTCTCCAATTGCAAGATGGCATCCCAATCATAGAGCCACTCAGCTTTCGGGGGCTGGACTAAGGTCAGGATCCCGGGATTTGCCAGGAGATGCTCGGGATGGCAGCTTCGAATGAAGCGGATATTCTTGCCCGTCTCGAATATCGATTTGGTGATGTCAGGAGGCATGAAATGTGGCATCTTGGCCTCGTCCAAGCGGAAGTCGATGTCCTCCACTTGCTGGCCAAAGTCATCCATGTACGTCTCCGTTTCGACCTTGACAAAGCCTTTGCTTTCACCGACACTCGACTTTGTAAATGGTATCCCTTCTTCTCGTCTGGTACCAATCCATTCCTCGAGAAATTCAATCCAGGGCCGGGAAACCCTTCGCAGCACCTCCCGCATGATTTCACGTAGCTGCTCCTCGCGATGGTCTACCGAGTAAGCTTCGTGGAAGACAATCGACAGAACGTCCTCGTCGGAATACCCTCGGCGAAGCTTCGACGTGAGCCTGTGGAAAGGTTCGAGGATAGCCAACAGACCCTTGATCGTTGACTGAAGCCCCAAAAGCGATCGAGGTTTGTGTCCATGCACCGCTACGTGCTGCTGAGAGTCTTTGAGAACCTGCTCAAGGGCGCTGGCGAGAGCAACGCCGCAGCGCGTCGAATGCCGCGAATAGGTGGACTGGACGAAGGATCGTAGCTGCAGGAAGATAGAGCCACAGCGGAGACATTGCTTCTCTAGACCTCGGAGAACATGCCTCGAGTATCCCGAGATTCGCATCTGGGGTAAAGCCGAGGTGAACGACCGGCTCTTGTCGTCTCTGAGGAAGAACACCGACTCCTGGCCGATTGCCAGAGCTAGCATTGAAGACATGTATGTCCTAGCTTCCACAACGGGGACGTCGGAGTTATCAAGTCGCAAAGGATCGATCGACCAGCACAGCAAGGCATCGTATATAGCAGGGCCCGCTTCGGTGATCAACGGCGGCTGGGTCGTCGCAGAAGTTGAGCTGAGAAAAGCATCCCATGTTCTATGTTCGTGGGTCTTTTCTGGTATCTTGTCTAGGCCTAGCCAAACATTTGCCGCCACTTTGGTGTCTGGTATGCTCTCCGCTGTCGTCTGTGTGCCGTCGAGGGCTTCGTTGACCTTTGTTTCGACGGTGTTGGAGACTTCTGGCGACGGGAGCTTGAAGAAGCCATACTGTTCGACAGCGACTGGCGCAAGCCGCAATAGACTGGTTTCAAGACTATCTGGCAATTCAAGAGTTAGGATGACCAAAAACAAAGTGGTGAGCTCCAATTTGTACCTTTCAGCCCGGTCGCGAAGAATGGAGGTGAAGCCTCGTCGTCGGCTGGCACTAACTGGCCAAGCCATTTCGAATTCTGCCATAAGTCGGGTATGGCGAAGACATCTGCATTGTCCCTGTCGTCAGCCATGGCTATAATCCGAAATCTGCCTATGACCATGCATCAGTGTGCGGTGTGCAATATTGCATCGTTGGGCCGTGATATCGCGACTGCGTTGTGGATTCTTCAGATGATGAAGAAGATGAATCCCCCCGACGTCAGTGGAGTTGATCCCCGCGACGCGCCGCGATTCCATTAGGACCTAACCTCCACTATCTACTAGATAACGTAGTACACTTCAGGGCGCGCTTCCCGCCATCGACCCCTCCACTCGCGCTAGACCCCCGGTCCGGAGGCACTGGGAGCTTTCCATTCAGTGGCCCAGCCCTTGCATGAGCTCTCCATACAGACTCAAGGCTTGATCGTCACCAGCTTGCAACTTTTTCCCACCAACTCAGATCCAACAACAGGTCCACATCCACCATCGCCAATCGCGCACAGTAGCTTGTTCCAACCTGCGTCGGACACAACTCAAACACTACGCGACCAGAATGCCTCCTCGGAAGCGCGCTCGCGGGAGCCAAGCCGCCGCCACGCCAACTCCCCTTCGCGACGACGATGCTATGGACGTCGATACACCCCCGGCAGGCGACAACACCGATGACGCCGCCGAGGCCAAAGAACCCAAAAACAAATTCAACGAGCTATGGACCGATGACCAGGTTGCCTCCCTCTTCAAGGGCGTCATTCGCTGGAAACCAGCTGGTCGGTTGCTCGTCTCCGGCTGCTCGTGCGACCCTCTTCTGACCATCCAACCCACAGGTATGCACAGGCACTTCAGGATGATTGCGATATCTGAGCACCTTCGAAACCACGGCTTTGATCCCGATCTATACCCCCACACGCGAATTCCCTACATCTGGCAAAAGCTGCGGACCTATTACAACCTCGAGGTCATCGACGAACGAGAGAACTTCGACGAAGACGAAACCGAAGACCGATATGTCGAGTTCACGTTGCCCAAGGACCAGTTCCTCGAGTCCATGATGACGCGCGCCATCGCAGACCCAAGTGAAGCTCCCACGTCTCCCGCACAGCTCGAGCTATCCCCCGCTCCCTCGCCGCCCAAAAAGCGCAAGCGAGGCGATACGGTTTCCAAAACGAGGGCTGGCTCCAAGACGAGGGCTGGCTCCAAGACGAGGGCTGGCTCCAAGACAAGGGCTAGCCCCAAAACGAGGGCTAACTCAAAGTCAAGGGGCGCCTCAAAGACGAGGGGAACTTCAGTTGAAGATACAGAGGATGGCACGGATGCACACTCGCCGGCGCCGAAGGGGAAGAGAGCCTCAAGGGGACGGAAGCGTGCGGCAAGTCAGGCCAAGACCGAGAAGGAGAAGCAGGAAAAGCAGGAAAAGCAAGAAAAACAGGAAAAGGCTGAGACGACCGAGGAGGAAGAGGAAGCCGACGATGGAGACGAGAGTGGGTCGAGTGAGGAGGGAGAGGAGAGCGCCGAGGAGAGTGGAACTCCTGTGCCGAGAACAACGAGGGGTGCTAATGCTACTGCCAATGCTAAAAAGACTCGAGCCGCCAGGGGGCGAGCAAGAGGGAGGAGAGGCAAACGGTGAAGATAGACGTGATGCATTGAAACATCGAAGGAACAGCTAGATACCCCCAAAGTACTATAACCAATGGAACCGAATCTCTCCAAGAGAGCATGTTCGCGATTATCCACCAAGTAAAACAAGTAGCCATGATGTCGTGGATATGCCACGAAGTACCATCCGAGCAGCAACCTTACGTCTCCTTTGGCAGCCTTAGTTCTTCATCCGCTTCCCACTCACTGCGGTACCCAATATTGCTTCTCCAGTCCCCTCCCAAGGGGAAAATGCTCTCCACATCCAGCCTCGATCGTGGCACCGGCCCCGGCTCTGGCACCTTTGGCAACTCCATGGGCGGCTTCTTTTGGAGCAGCTCCCACATCTCGGTCTCGGCCTGGTAGCTAGAGTACTCGTCGCAGTCCTCTGCGTACCGGTCCTGTTGTCGTTCAGTGGCGATGCGGCTCTTCAACGATTGCTTAGTCCGGCGCGTCTCCGGGAAGTCGGCCGCAGAGTATTGTAGCACCTCGTTCGCTTCCTGATTGATGGCGACTTCTTCATCGTCGGACAGGGTGAATGGCGTCTCGAACTCGGAATCGTCCAAGACATGATCGTCGATGACATCTTCCTCTTTAATAGACGCGAACACTGGCACCGGCTCAGAAAGGGGTGACATCTTCTCTCCCGACAGAGCACTTTCGACTTCGTTGTACGACAGGGGCTCCAGCTCGGTCTCTTCATCTCGGTCTGGAGGCTCCTCATAGACCTCGAGACGAAGCCTGCGAGCGCACCTGTACCAGAACTCGTGGGAGTTTGGAGACATGCCTAATGACGCAACCGCTGCTTCGACGTCTTGTAATTTCACAGTACCTACGGTCAAAGGTCTATATTCCTTCTTGGCTCGGATCCTCGACATGCTCATAAAGATCGTCGTCTGGACAAGCCTCCTGGTGATCGATACAGCTAGGGAATGGAAGTCCTCGAATGTGGTTGCCCACATTGACGGTGGGTGGTTGTCGATGAAGTTCCAGTTGTCGCTCGGAATCGAAGAGTTCATAAATATGCGCTCGGAAAGCCTCAACCAATTGTGGCTGTTTAAAACTCCAGCGAACGGCAATGCTTGGCCTTCGGCAGCCATCTCGCCTTTGTCAAGCATCCAGGCGAGCCTTGGGGTGATATCCCAGCACTCTCCCCACTTGGTCTCTTCTCGCTGTTCTTCCTTGCGCTCCTGTCTGACGGAGACGGCATCGGCGGCTTCATCGAGGGCATGGCACAGCTGCTGGCTGAGTTCGACGGCGGCAGGATGTTCTGAGAATTCTATCTCGGGGCGCAGGCCTTCCCGTTGGCGCAAAAGTTGAGTTCTCTTCAGGACGCTGAGATAGTGGTTGACTTCGACCTCACTCTTGGTTCCTATGCGCAACGCGATCCCGGGCAAATCGTCTCGCCCTAGTCGAGCTATCGCCTCAAAAAATAAGTTCTTTTCCAAGGTTGACCAGATCGTGAGGCCTAGCTGACTCGGTTCGACGTCTGCCTCACCCGAGAGACAGACGCGGTGAGCCGCATCTTCGATGTCGGCGTTGAGTAGGTCGAGATAGTCGGTGTTTAAAATTCCCTTGTGTCGCTTGAACGCACGAGATGCCAGAACTTCTTCTGCGGCCCGTTTGAGGGAGAAGCGCTCATCTTCATCTTCGTTAGTGAAGCGGCCTGCTTCGGCGTCGCTTTCGTGGTAGTCGTATGCTTCTTGATCCGAGTTACTCAATGGATGGAGTTTTTGAAACGGTTCTGCTTCTTCTGGGTTGTTCATCTTTGAAGGCGACGAGTAAGCAGGGGCATTTTCCTCTTCGCTGAGCGGATGGCCGGCGTCCGAGTCCATGCTCCTTGGTTGCTGAAAGCGTCAAGGATCTGAGCAGAAAGAAACATGATAGCAAAGACCGAGAAAAAAGTCGAGGCTTGACCATGAAGAGTGGAGTTCGAGCCAATGAATACCAAAGGCCTGCGAGTAACTGAGAGGGTTCACCGTCTTAAACAATTTTCAATATGAGCGTTGACTTGCTTACATAACGTCTGACGCTAGCAGCTTTGATATCCCGTCTTAGCGTGTCGCTTTTGAGAAGGCCTTTTATCCAGATCGCATGCGCCGCGATTGTTCTCAGGCGTGTCTCATCATGTGAAATGCTACAAACGGTGGCAAAGTGTCTCTTGAGGCCGAAGGCTAGGTTAGGCCTGCCTGCACTCAAGTCGTGGGCATTGAGGGCCTACGCAACCACTGTCGCTCCTAAAAGCCAGCTTCGACTTCGCAACTATCAACAAGAATGCATCACATCAGTCTTGGAGTCGCTCAAGCGCGGCCACAAACGAGTGGGAATCTCGCTCGCCACAGGCAGCGGCAAGACGGTACGGCGGCCTGGAGCTTGGAGCCGGCTTATAAGCTCACTCGTTACAGGTCATCTTCACACAACTTATCGACAGGATGCCGTCAACCTCAGAGGACGCTGATCGTACTCTCATCCTAGCCCACCGGCGGGAGCTGGTGGAACAAGCAGCCAACCACTGTCAACTTGCATATCCAGACAAGAGCATCGAGATTGAGATGGGAAACGTCCATGCCACTGGCGCCGCCGACATTACCATTGCAAGCGTCCGGAGCATCACGTCCAAGGGTCGACTAGCTAAGTTTGATCCCTCGCGCTTCAAGCTCGTGCTGGTCGACGAGGCACACCACATCGTTGCGCCGGGGTATTTGAAAACTCTCGAGCACTTTGGCCTCGACGAGAAGCGCGATGGCTCCCCAAACTTGATCGGCGTGTCTGCCACCTTCTCGAGATTCGATGGCGTGAAGCTTGGTGCAGCTATTGATGAGATTGTCTACCACAAAGATTATGTCGACATGATTTCTGAGAAGTGGCTTTCAGATGTCATCTTCACAACGGTTGAATCGACCGCCAACCTAAAGCAAGTGAAGAGCAATACCTTTGGCGACTTCCAGCCTGGCGAGCTCTCCAAGGTTGTCAACACCGAGGAGATCAATGACATTACGGTTCGCAGTTGGATGGCGAAGGGCCACGGACGAAAGTCGACGCTGGTCTTTTGTGTCGACGTGGCTCACGTCATCGAGCTAACTCAAACATTCCGCAAGCACGGGTTCGATGCCAGATACGTGACAGGAGACACACACCGAGTTGAGAGAGGCGAAACCCTCGACGCCTTTAGGAGGGGGGAGTTCCCGGTGCTGGTCAACTGCGGCGTGTTTACCGAGGGGACCGACATCCCCAATATCGATTGTATCGTGCTCGGAAGGCCGACGAGGTCACGGAACCTGCTTGTGCAGATGATTGGAAGAGGAATGAGACTCCACCCCGGAAAGAAAGACTGCCACATAATTGACCTCGTGTCAAGCTTGGACACCGGAATCATCACTACACCGACGCTTTTCGGTCTAGACCCCAATGTGCTGGTGGATAAGGTGTCCGTCAAAGACATGCGGAAGCTTCAAGGTGTGGAGGGTGTGGGAGAGGAAAGCGTACAGAGTGCGCTTTCGTTCCACACCACCAGTGGTACAGGCTCATCCGACACCGTGACATTCACGGACTATTCCTCAGTCCTCGACCTCATCGCTGATACTTCTGGAGAGAAGCACATTCGAGCCATCAGCAAGTTCGCTTGGGTGCAGGTCGGGCAAGAGAAGTTCATTCTCTCCGCTCCGAGTGGCTCCTATATCCGGATTGAAAAGATCAGCGAAGAACTTGGGGTCTCGGCTCCCATCTATCGAGCAGTGGAGGTGCGAGCGCTCCCGGCTGGCTTGGCCAAGTCGCCGTACGCCATCCCCCGGGAGCTTCTGACCGCGGCCACCTTCACCGACGCAGTGCATGGCGCGGACAGCTACGCGGCCAACGCATTCCCTCACTCTTTCATCCACCGCTACCAAAGATGGCGATCACTGCCTCCGACCCAAGGCCAGGTCGACTTCATCAACAAGCTGCGCGGGAAGGGCAAGCCCCTGGACACCAAGGGTCTGGACAAGGGCAAAGCCACCGACATGATCACGAAGCTGAAGCACGGAGCTCGCGGCCACTTCGCCAAGATCGAGGCGGAGCAAAAGAGGAGGGAGAGACAAACGGTAGTCCTAGAGTCAAGGCAGCTCCGGGAGCGCGTCAAGGTGGGACCGCTGGCAGAGTGAGGCTTCGCGTGTGGTTTTGTCGCCTCTGAGCGTGTAACAAGCTGTATAACCTGTATATCCACGGGGTGGAACGGCGTTAGGCCTTTGTGCTGGGTGTTTGGAAAACCGGGTTCTAGAAGGAACAGAGAAAGTATCCGTATACCCTACCCTGCCCATGTTTCCCATGTTTCCCATGGATGCAAGTAATTGTAAATATACAAACTCCAACACGGTTTTGGAAAGACTTTGCTATTGTAGGCAAACATTGCCCCCCGATCACTACCAACCACAGCTGTCACTGTATTGTGCTGGCAACAAGAGGCCCTGTGGCTTGCCAAACTTATGACCAACTAGCTGGCTCAGGGCTGGCTGGTTGGTAGCAAACCGACCATGTTATGTGTAGCAGCTGTTGACGTATGCCTCGCGGTCCGTCACGATGCCAATGATTCACTGACGACCAAAACGCGGCTGCGCCAACCTAACACTCGCATTTCTCCGTGGCCTAAGGTGTCTACGCGAGGTGCCTGACGTACTATAAAGAGGAGGTACTTAGGTGCGCCCTGCCTTCAAGTTGTCAACAAAAACCGAGGACCTGATTCTGATTCGCAGCTTCCACGATTCCCTTGCTCATCTTCCTCCCCGGAGACCTCGCTCCGTCAACACATCGGTTTCTCCCGCCCAGTGTGTTTACTGCCGTTTCCTTGACCTGCGGCTTTCTCGCTGGTCTTCCCTTTCCTCCCCTCTCTGCTCAGCTTTTGTTGAGTTTTCCTCTCTCACCTTAACACACCCGCACATCTACACGTCTTCGCATCGTCACCTCTGCACACATCACTCACAACCCTCAACTCGCCCTCTGTCGTCGGCACAGCTCTCGCCATGTCGGCTCCAATACCCATTCCGGGCGAGCTGCAAGATGCATATTATCCCAGCTCAGCAGAGAGCGAAAGCGACAGCGACAGCGACTCATGCTCTACCTATTCGCGACCACCGTCGTCGCTGCTCATCGAGCGCAACCCTGCATCCCCAGTTCTTCTACCGCGCAGTGTCAGACTGCAACGTGAGCGTGAGCGTGAGCTTGAGCGCGAGATGCTAGGCTCGTCACTCAAGTCTCCGACGCAGCGCGCATCCGAGCCAGCGGCGTTGCGACCATCGTTTGGGCACCCTCTTCCTGCCTGCTCTTCGTTCGCCACCACCCTCGACAACGACAGAACATGCGACAGCACGAGCCTCAACCTGGGAGAGAACCACGAGCCAGATAAACCGATCAACGTGGCGAGACATCACTTCGACAGCCCCCGGCCTGTTGGGGACCCTGCCATCTTGAAGGTGGAACTGAAGCCCTACCAGTACGAGTTTCCACCCCATGACCGAGACATGTACCCGGACTCTGGCAAAGTATTGTTCGAACCAATGAACACAGCCAATAGTGTTCCCGTCGAGCCCCTTTTGGAGAAATATGCCGATGATGGTGCGCAGCTGGTGGAATTCCTTGCTGGACAGGAGCAGAGTCGCGAGAAGAGTTACGCTCCCGTCGTCGAGCAACGCGAACATGCCGACACCGTTCTAGCAGCTTTCCTACGCGAGAATCGCAGGAAATACGGGGCTCTGAAAAGATTGCGAGCGCGTCAAGGTCGACGGAGACCTCCCACACCGCCGCCCCTGACACCAGCTCAACTAAAGGTGATGCGAGGTCTCGAGACCGAATTGGTGTACAGGATGGAAGACGTCGCCATCAACCACGCCGAGACAGAGGGTATGGTAGCTGGAGCTTTCACCCAGAGATGGGATGGAGCGGAACAGAAGCCACCCGAGCACGTTCGTCAGGTTCTATACGAATCAGGAGGGATTGACGGGCGGCTCTTTCGGGTGCCGCTCCGGTCCGCACCTGAACTCGCCGAGGTATCGTTGATTGAGCTCCTGAAAAAGCCAAAGGAGAAAAGCGACTATCATGAGCCTCTTGACAATATCCGGGAGAAGAGCAGAGTCGCGTACAGGAGGGAGTTCCGGGCGCACTGGCAACCAGAGTATGTACCCCCACCTTCAGCTGCGGTCATGTACGAAACTCAACGAACTCCGATGCTGGAGACCAAGTCCCATTCATCGGGTCCACCTCCCGTCGTCATCCCCGACTGGTTTCCCGTCTTGATGAGCTACAAGATACTGCCCCTGTGGCCCGGCTCTGAGGGATACCGCTTCAAACAACTCCTCAATATCGTCTCCAGCCTTGAGTGGCTGTGCAAGAACCCCCCGAAGCCACGGTGGGAAAAGCAATGGCACGAACCAAACTCCTTGTGGGAGAATCCTGTCCGGCAGAATCGCGGCGGCTAGTGGAAATGCCGCTCTGGCCCGGACGCCCCTCAGGCGGAACGCTTCTGCAAACGGTGCCGTAATGCGTCGGCGCGGCGGGAACCTGAGGGTGAACCCCCCGAGAAGCAGCTGAACGAGATTATGGAGGCAATTGACAGGGCGACGAAAGAGGTTGCGGAGCAAGATAAGAAGGTCGTGGGAGATCGGATGACCAAGGAGAGCTCAATGTCTTGAGAGCAGTGTCTGTGCGGAGCTTACCAAACAGCCTTGCCTAAACTTGGCAACCTGTTTTGAGCCATTAGTCCGGTGGTTTATGAGCGGGCTATTGTGCACATAGGTGCACATAGCATAGTCCGACAATGTTGGTGGTGTGGAGGGTGGCAGGGGCATTACCCCTGATCTTGTGTCTAATACATCTGGCTCGTCCCAGCTAATCCAAGATAGTCTTTCGAGATAAGTCCAGTTCAAAGTGTTTCTCCGATATTCTCGGTCTCGTATGCGGCTTGATTCTCCTATCGACTTACGTATGTTTCATCACCAAGGCGTTTGTGAGCATTGGTGTTCCAGCTGAGGCGTACAACACCTTGCCTTGCACTCACCCATCCCAAGGTTCGTAGTTGATAATTCGCAGGGAGAAAAGTCAAGAGGCCTGGTAATGCTGGCCTGACTTGTGGGTTGAGGGCCAACCTGAACACAACAGTGAGATACATCACAGCCTTCGCAGGTTTGTAAGAGTCAGATCAACTATCTTGTGCAGAGCAATCGCGGGATACCGCGGGTATCATTGAGTTCTCAAGCTCACATAGCAGCATAACGATACTCCTAACTTTTCGTGCTCGCTCAGCGGACTCGCTTTGAATCCATCACGAAGCCCATCAGGGTCTCCCAGAACATTGTGAGCAAACTCCGTTGCGAACCCAGCCTTCCATACCTAAGATAAGCCTGCCATAAGAATGGGTAGAACAAAAAACCCAAACACAGCTTTGACTCCGTGTATGGTCGCTGCCTCTCCCAGACGTGACTCCTCATGTTTCTTCTTGTTTTCGTTGATGTTGGTATCTTTCTTCCAAAATCGTCCTACCATGTCCCAAAGATCAATCTCGCTCAGCAACCAGGGGTATCCTCCATTTTTTTGTCCTCAGCGTTTTCGGTGCGTGACTGGGTATAAAGAGTGGACTTCAAGTCGTCAAAAAGACCCCCGATCCCGATAACCAAAATAAAGCAAGCAGAAAGGCAAAAGAGCAAAAAAAAGCAAAACCAGCAGCAACGCACTCAAAGACAATGAACTGAAAACAAACAGGGCAGGGCATAAACCAGCCGACGCAGAAGGAGACGTTCCAGGGTATTTTTACGCCAGGGTATATATCCAGCCGGGGTATTTGCATGTAGAGGTTCTAACACGGGGGAATCTAACGGAAAGGCCCAATAGGGGCGGGGTATCCTGAATTCATAGAATGAGAAGTTGAGGGGCGTCCGCTGTCGCCAGATGCGCGGGCGCCGTGGCGAGGTGTAACATCGCCGGGTAGCGGGATTGTCAATTTGTTGTTGATGTGTGTGTCGAAGGGGCGCGGGGCCCAGGGGTTGTCGTCATCTGGAAGGTTCACGCCGCTGTCGTTCCAGGGGTTTCGGTCGGCGTTGAAGCTGCGAGTCGATTCGATCGAGATGAGCGATGACTTGGACACATTGCTCGAGCCCTTGAAGAAGTTGGCATGGGCCGAGTGAGAGCTATTCTTTCTGCGGTCCAAGAAGGAAGAGATCGAAGTCATACTGCCAGGCTTCCGAAGGCGGTCAAGGATGCTGCTTCGCTCGCGAGCAACCTCGTCACCAAAGGCAACTTTGACAGGAGAGTCTGTAGCCACGGAAGCAGGAGCGTGCTGCAGTAGTTTCGAATCGAAGTACTGCAGAGAGTCTTCAAAAGAATCGGACTTGGGCCGAGGGAGGGCGCCCTTGACAATGTTGATTTCGGCTCCAGAGGTCGCAAACTGAGACTGCAAAAAGTCCATGGCATCGCGAAGACCACCAGCGTTGTTCCGCGTGAAGCCCCAAAGAAGGGTCACGGTGGGGGAACCATCCTCGGTAAGCTCTTCAGGGCTCTGGTGGACAGTCACCTCAACCTCGTGCTGGCTCTTCAGCTTGGGAACAAGATCGTGAGCAAACTCAGGAGACTCGAGGAATTTGATCAGCTCAGGGCTGCGGGCGAGAATGAGTTCATGTTTGTCAGGGACCATGCCCAAGAACTCATCGACACAGTGAGGGACCTGCCACTGAGGTCCGTTGACCGTCACCTCGTCGCTAGCCTGTTCGGTGCTGGGGAAGTTGATCTTGCAGTTGTACTTTTGCTCGAGCTCGTCAATCTCGGGGAGGCGGGCAATGAGATGGCGGTGGTAGAGGCGATCGACGCTGACAATTTGAGAAGTGTACTCCGAGTCCTACAAGGGATCGGTCAGCAATCAAACATACCTCTGCTATACCGTGAAATCAACACTTACAGCACGATCAACCATCTCCAAAATTTCGTTTTTGACAGCGTCTAGATTCTGGGCGTTGCGAGCGGGGGTTCGGCAAATAACATTATCAACCTTGATGTCATCGTCCTCGCGTCCCATGCCGCCTCTATCCATAGCATTGGAAAACTTGACAAAGACCGAGTGCTTCTTCATGATTCGCTGAATATGCTGGCCACCAATACCAATGATTCGCTTGTGGTATTGGTCCGGGACGTGAAAGGAGATCGAGGCGGGCATCTCCTGCTCAACGAGGGTAAGACCCTGTTTCATTGACTCGTAGCCAGCAGCCATGACGTCAATATTGAAATTGTACTCGTTGAAGCCATCGAAGATGATTTGGACATTGCCTAAGACGGAGATTAGTAAGGGTAATAAGGAAGACCGGTTCATACGTACTTTGGCCCATGATCTTGTTGATTTTGCCGTTCTTTTTACCACTGACAAACTCCTTGTGCTCGTTGGCAAGCTCTATTTTGACTCGAATTTGGTACTGAGACTGAGCAACGAATTTGATCTCTGAGATGACCATGAGAGCGGACTTGACAGCATCGTCGGATCCGGTGACGGTAAAGGTCATCTTGTCAAAAGACAAGTCTGCCTCCGAGTTGGCACATATGTCACCTAGCATCGTACGAATGTCGGCGGGACCTGGAAGCTGTCGGGTGTCGGTCTGCTGAATGTACCATCCAGCACTGTAGAACTGGCCAGCCAGTGACATGATTTCCCGAACGGTGCGTTCAACGTGAAGACCCTCGCTGCCCTGGACTCGAACCATGTTGCGCTGGCTTGCCAGCGGGGGGAACATAATGTAGGTTCCGTTCGCCTCGAGAATCTTGCGGACCTTGCCCAAGCGACCTAGCAAGATGCTATCGATCTTGGCGGCAGGGATCGTCACGTCCTTAACGTAGAGCCTGATCCGCTGAACAGTTTCGTGGAGCTTCTGCTTCGCTAGTTCGATGGCCTGGGGAGTCTCGCCGGTGATGAAGATATCGGCAGGATCTCGGCGGGTCGCTTTGGGGGGGCAGTAGCGGTACATTTGCGAGAATGGAGGTGGGAAGTAGATGGCAGTCCCGGTGGACGACTCGATTAACTTGATGTTCTTGCGGTGCCGACCGCAGACGAGCTGGTGGCAGGACAGTTCGAGTTTGGTACCGTCGACAACGCGACCGAGCTAAGACGAAGTTAAGATTATAACCAACAACTAGAGCAGAGAAAGCCCATACCAAGGTGTCGATGTGGATCAAGACTCGAGCCTTGGCGTGCTCGGACGACAAGATATCGCCGTAAATGGCAACTCTCCATCGCTGATCCATTCGCATCTCAGCCTCGCCAGTCATACCATCGACCATTGGGGTCAGCTTGGGGCCGAGGAGGAAGATATCAACACCGCAATAGTTGGAGATGTAGTCGAGGTTATCTGTCACAGATTTCTTGAGGACTCCTCCGTTAAGTTCACAGACCAGCTGGCCATCGACATCGATTTTTGTGCAGCGCTAGAGAATTAATCAGGATGGCTGTCATATGATACTCTGGCCGGGCGAGGGCGAATACGAGTGAGATACGGGATGGGACATACGAGCGAGATGGGGGTATCATTCAAGATGGTCTCTCGGCTCTTGTGGACCAGCTCTGGGGAGCCCGACAGACAGACAGTGGTGACCTGCAAGCCCTTTCCATTCTTGGGCGTCGTGGACAAGACGTGAGCTTCGATGGGCAGGGGTCCGTTGGAGAGCTCGCGACACAGCCTCCGGAGGTTGGCGAGGTTCTGGGCGTGGACGGGTAGTTCGTGGATCTCGACGTCATCGGGCGCGTCCTCGGGGTGTGTCCATCGCAGGACGGCGTCGGTGGTAGCGTGAAGGATGTCCTCGGTGTCGGGCCCGACGAGATCGGAAGCAAAGGGCACGTTGAACGAGTAGTGGATTGTGGCATCGGCGGCCTGAGGTGAGCTGATGGGCTGTCCGGGTTGGACGGCGTTCTTGGGATGGGCATTGAGAGCATTCATAGGCATGTTGGGGTTGGGACGGCCCATGCCGAAGTTGGGGCTCATCCTCTCCGACCAGTGTCGCATATTGGCCAGCTTATTCATTGTTCGTAGTCGTCGATGGGGATGCTGGTCGATTGAGGTGGGTGGAGAAGGAGGGAGGGGGGGGGGGGGGGGGGGGG